>OY856188.1:90447907-90513416 GCA_963693315.1 Diogma glabrata | reverse complement strand
GGGTAAAAAAAAATTTTTTTTGTCCCAAGCAAGTGGGGTGTCATTTGAAAGAGCACCTAATATGGAATTCGTTGCAGTTTTTTTAGAATTTTACGGTGCCCAGTTTTTGAGATATTATCGAAAAAGTGCAAAGTCCAGACCGTTCCCCCCCCCCCATGCGTTTCGACACTGATTGACAGAAAAATTTGTAAAAATTCACAGAGTTAGGAAATTTGCTAAATTTTGTACGAAAACTATAGCGAAGTCTCCAATAATTATATTTCTGTGTGTTTAGAAGACCGGGGTAGAGGGGGGTAAAAAAAAACTTTTTTTTACCCAAGCGAGTGGGGTGTCATTTGAAAGAACATCTAATTTAAAATTCGTTGCAATTTTTTTTAGAATTTTGCGTTGCCCAGTTTCTGAGTTACTGTTAAAAAAGTGCAAAATTCAGACCGTCCTCCCCTCCATACGTTTCGACACTAAATGACAGAAAAATTTGGAAAATTTCACAGAGTTAGGAAATTTGGTAAGTTTTGTATGAAAACTACAGCACAGTTTTTGAGTTATGGATAAGAAAGGGCTAAATTCAGATCGTGCCGCCGCCTACCTTTCGACGATGACTGACTGAAAATTTTGAAAATATTCACAGAGACAGGAATATTGGTAAATTTTGAATGAAAATCATATCGAAGGCTCAAATAATTATATTTCTGTGTGTTTATGGGATGGGTGTGGGGAGGGAAAAAAACCATTTTTGACCCAAATGAGTGGGGTGTCATATGAAAGAGCACTTAATTTAAGAAATGTTACAATTTTTTTAGAACTTTGCAATGCAGAGTTTTTGTGTTATTAAAAAAAAATATTTTTAGTATGTAGCCTTTCCACACCCCTAAATTTCAACACTCGATTGACCGAAAAAATAATCAAATTTAATCCATTTACAAGCTGGTGTAATTGAATCTCTTTTAAGTTACCAAAAACATCTATGGATAATATTTAACCTGAATTAACATTTTTTTTGCCATTTTTGATCAATGTAGATTTGATTGTAATTTACTATTGACATTTACAATTTAACATTTATTTTGTTATGTGTCTATGGTCTGAAAATATAAGGACATTACAACACAACTTTTTGTCAATAATTTTTGATATTGTGTTCTTTTACATTCACGGAACCCTTGACAAGCGAATTTTATTCGCACTTGTCTGACTTTTTTTTATAGATTTTAAAAAAATCGCAAAACTAGTAATCGCATAAAATGAAAAAACTACGCACGTCTAGGGAAAGACATAAATTTTTCTCTCTAAAAAAGAGATAAAAATAAGGGAAAACAAACAAACCAAACAAACAGAAAATAATTTGGCATAAGTGGAGTCACGCTACATATTAGTTATGGTGGTTGGCAATATCGTAACAGTTCATTTCTAAAAAAAGTTCATTTCTTCTTTGCAATACATTAAAATCTTTTAGTTTTTACATTGTTTGATATTATGTTGATACTCATTACGTCCTAAAGTGTAACAAAAACTGCTTGGTTTAAAGGCTTTTGATGGGGGTTAAAAGGTTTTTCTCGCACTGCAGAGGTCTATATTTTGAAGTTATTCATAGAAATATTTCCTTATTCCAAATTCAAAAAGTAGCCGTATATGTAGCATCAACAATTCCAGGGATATTGTTAATTTAAATGCCAGATAGCAACATTTGATCGTACTATCATATACCATTTATATTAATCAAATCATCGAATCATGCTATAGAAGCGAAAATCTGCAAGCCGAGAGATCATACCACCCAATTTTATCAGTTAGTGCTTCATACTAACGAAAAATTACTAGATCGAAATATCATTCCCTCAAACAGTCATTATATTGACAGATCACATTACACAAAATCAAATAATCGAAGAATATAATTTATAAAAACAGAACATCATTTGATCGAAATTGATAATACATAAAGATTATGTCGGGATGGTGTAAGATATGATACATATAATACTTAGATTTGCACCTATTTAGTTTTTACTATATACCAATCTTTTATATAATACGCGAAATATTTAACAAAATACATTTATTAATGTAGCAGAGTGGCGCAGTGGAAGCGTGCTGGGCCCATAACCCAGAGGTCCGTGGATCGAAACCACGCTCTGCTAAACTTTTATTTTGTAAACAATGTGGTATTTTTTTGGATTATAATTATCTGCGATATGATTTAGATAAAAATTAATTCTAGGAATATATTAATCACGTAATTGTTCATTTGTTAATAGATGAATCAATGTAAATTGCAAATAAATATGTACAACTGATGTGTAGCTTATAAGAAAAAAGACTACATTTTCAACAACAGCAGAGTGGCGCAGTGGAAGCGTGCAGTGGGCTGTTAACCCAGATGAGGTCCGTGGATCGAAACCACGCTCTGCTATAATTTTTTGGATATAAAAATGCGACAATAATAATCAACAGATGAGTGGCTACAAAAAGAAGAGTTATCACCCAACATAGCTGTATAATAATACATATATACGAGAATCTTTTACCAGTTCTTAAAAAAATAAAATATTTCCAAAGAAAATAAACTAAATATAAACTAAAAACAATCTATTTCATTTTCTTTAATCATAATATTGAGGAAGATGCAGAAAGAAGATTTTATATATATATTAGAAGATCCACGTCAAACGGGCCACCGCTGCGACCAAAATTTGGAGAGGTTTAAAAAAACGTGTGATGGCTCAAAATTTTTGTTATAATTTTCTCTTTGCAATGAAACGTGGTGTTTTAAAATTTTTCAAAACGGCGCCTTCAAAATGGAGCGTTTATTCCGAAATTTTTTAGCATCGAACGGGGAAACTAATTACTAACAAGTACTATTACTTTTAAAAAATTGATTGTTAATTTTCAAATGATTGCAGAAGCACTGTCTTTAAAAACTAATATGATTAGTACAAAAATTTTCAACATGGCGGCTACAAAATGGCGCCAATTTCACCAAATTTGCGTTTTTTCAGGTAAAAGTGCTTATTTTACAATTCTACAGCGTAAATATTATATTATAAGTTTCAAATAGTTGAAACATCAATTTCTCAAATAATTTCGATAGTTATTCAAAATGGCCGATTCAAAATGGCGTCTTTTTTTGATCGAATTTTGTAAAATGTGACTTCTTTCACCTGACTACCGCTGCGACCAAAATTTGGAGAGGTTAAAAAAAACGTGTGATGGCTCAAAATTTTTGTTATAATTTTCTCTTTGCAATGAAACGTGGCGTTTAAGAATTTTTCGAAATAGCGCCTTCAAAATGGAGCGTTTATTCAGAAATTTTTTAGCATCGAACGGGGAAACTAATTACTAACAAGTACTATTACTTTTAAAAAATTGATTGTTAATTTTTAAATGATTGCAGAAGCACTGTTTTTAAAAACTAATATGATTAGTACAAAAATTTTCAACATGGCGGCTACTAAATGGCGCCAAATTCACCAAATTTGCGTTTTTTTAGGCAAAAGTGCTTATTTTACAATTCTACAGCATAAATATTATATTATAAGTTTCAAATAGTTGAAACATCGATTTATTAAATAATTTCGATAGTTATTAAAAATGGCCGATTCAAAATGGCGTCTTTTTTTGATCGAATTTTGTAAAATTTGTCTTCTTTCACCTGACTACCGCTGCGACCAAAATTTGGAGAGGTTTAAAAAAACGTGTGATGGCTCAAATTTTTGTTATAATTTTCTCTTTGCAATAAAACGTGGCGTTTAAGAATTTTTCAAAATGGCGCCTTCAAAATGGAGCGTTTATTCAGAAAATTTTTAGCATCGAACGGGGAAACTAATTACTAACAAGTACTATTACTTTTAAAAAATTGATTGTTAATTTTCAAATGATTGCAGAAGCACTGTCTTTAAAAATTAATATGATTAGTACAAAAATTTTCAACATGGCGGCTACGAAATGGCGCCAATTTCACCAAATTTGCGTTTTTTCAGGCAAAAGTGCTTATTTTACAATTCTACAGGATAAATATTATATTATAAGTTTCAAATAGTTGAAACATCAATTTCTCAAATAATTTTGATAGTTATTCAAAATTGAAAAATTCCTATTATTCATCCAGTTATTTGAGTTTAACTATTCACAATTTCTCCCGTACGAAATATAACCCCCCGATCGCCTAGATAATATTAGATTGGTTTTCAGATTAGTTGAATAACAACTAATTGTAATGATTCTACCACATTGAGAATGTGTACGTAAAATAATGGATATCATTAACTTACCATACTTAATGGAATAGTAGCGTCTTGAGAATTAATCGAAATAACTCTATAAAAATTAGATAGATAATTAATTAGAAATAATTAATTGAATATATCATCTCGTTAGGTCGGCAATCTTTGTGAAATTTTTAACTTCATTGTAATTGTTGATGACGATAAAAATGTGTATAACACAAGGTATGAATAGGGTTCGATACCGCCACGAAACACGTAAAATTTTTTCTGATTAAAACATGTAAGGTTTAATTAGAAGATTCCAAAACTGGTTTCAGAATTGAAAAATTCATATTATTCATCCAGTTATTTGAGTTTAACTATTCACAATTTCTCCCGTATGAAATTTTATTATTATTATAGAGAATTATGGCATTATAAGTTTGTCAAAAAATAATGTCAAGTGTGTCAAAAAATGATTTAATTAATTTTTTAGCCAATTTTTTGGGAAAAAAATTTAGCTGTTTTTATGTCGTAAATGTAATTGAAAATGAAATTGGACATGGAAATTTTTTAATTTGTTATAGTTTTTGAAATGTTTTTGGAATTTTGAAAAAGTTTGTATTTTTGATTTTGTAATAATTTTTGCAATATTTTTAGAATTTTGGAAATGGTTTTAATATTTGATTTTGGAAGAATTTTTGGATTTTGTTTAGGATTTTGAAAAATTTTAAATTTTTGATTTTATTATAATTTTTGGAATTTTGAAAAAAATTTCAATTTTTGATTTTGTAATAATTTTTGTAATATTTTTAGAATTTTGGAAATGGTTTGAATTTTTAAAATTTTTTGGACTATTATTGGAATTTAGAAAAAGAGTAAATATTTGATTTTATTCCAATTTTAATTTTTGATTTTGTTATAACTTTTGCAATATTTTTGGAATTTTGAAAAAAATAGAGATTTTGAATTTTATATATATTTTTAGAATTTATGAAAAAAGTTTCAATTCTTGATTTTGTAACAATTTTTGGAATATTTTTAGAATTTTGAAAAATTTTAAGTTTTTGTTTTTATTATAATTTTTGGAATTTTGAAAAAAAATTGAATTTTTGTAATAATTTTGCGATATTTTTAGAATTTTGGAAAAGTTTGAATTTTTAAGAATTTTTGGAATATTATTGGAATTTAGAAAAAGTTTTTACATATGATTTAATTCTAATTTTTCGAATATTTTTGGAATTTTGAAAAAAGTTTTATTTATTTAATTTTTAAAATATTTTTGAAATTTTGAAAGAAATATGAATTTGTGATTTTGTAATATTTTCTCGAACCGCTAAATTTAGAGGCTTTTGAGTAGTTTGCTGAATGTATCATCTTTTCTCTAAATTTTGTCAATTTATGATCTGTTATAATTTTCCGGCAACGTTTTGATGTTTCGTGTTAGTTATGTAATAAATATCTAAACAGAGATAAAAACATACTTGTACTTTAACAAAGAGTTATGTTTGATTTACATCGCTGCCCAAAACTAAAAACCGTGTCCTCATAAAAGTTTTTTGCCAAAAAATATATCAAAAACCATAACCCAGACCGAAGTCTTGATATCTCAAAGCAATGAGATTTCAGCCCGTCCATATTTTCTAAATTGAAACTTTCATCATTTTTCATATTTTACTTAAGTTGAATTTTTCATCTTTGATTACATTTTGGAAAATATGGAGGGGCTAAAATCTCACAGCTCTGAAATATCAAGACTTCGGTCTGGGTTAAGGATTTTGGTATAGTTTTCTAACTAACTACTCAAAATCCTCTCCATTTAGCGTTTCGAGAAAATATTACAAAATCACAAATTCATATTTCTTTCAAAATTCCAAAAATTCTTAGAAATTTAAACTTTTCCAAAATTCTAAATATATTGCAAAAATCATTAAAAAATCAAAAATTGAAACTTTTTTCAAAATTCCAAAAATTATAATAAAATCAAAAATTAAAAATTTTTCAAAATTCTAAAAATATTTCAAAAATTCTTACAAAATCAAATATTAAAACTTTTTCCAAAATTCTAAAAATATTGCAAAAATTATTATTACAAAATCAAAAATACAAACTTTTTTCGAAATTCCAAAAATATTTCAAAAACTATAACAAATTCAAAAATTTCCAAGCCCTATTTGATTTTAAATTACATTTACGTCATAAAAACAGCTACATTTTTTCCCCAAAAAATTGGCTAAAAAAATAAATGAAATCATTCACACTTGACATTATTTTTTGACAAACTTATAATGCCATAATTCTCTATAATAATAATAAAATTTCATGTCATACAAATAATTAATTTTATTTTTTTCCAAAAAATTGGGTAAAAAAGTAAATAAAAATCTTTCTTTTGACACACTTGACAACATTTTTTTTGACAAACCTATAATGTCATAATTCACAATAATAATAATAAAAAAATTCATTACAAACAAATAATTAATTTTATTTTTTCCAAAAAATTGGGTATAAAACTAAATAAAAATCTTTCTTTTGACACACTTGAAAACATTTTTTGACAAACTGATAATGGCGTAATTCTCAATAATAATAATAGAATTACATTTCAAACAAATTATTAATTTAATTTTTTTCCAAAAAATTGGGTAAAAAATAAATAAAAATCTTTCTTTTGACACACTTGACAACATTTTTTTGACAAACTTATAATGCCATAATACAATAATAATAAAATAAAATTTCATTTCAAACAAATAATTAATTTTATTTTTTTCCAAAAAATTGGGTAAAAAAATATATATTTTTTTCTTTTTTTTTAATTAAATGTGTTACAATTACAATATGTGTCACAATAACACATAAAAACCTTTTAAGACCAAGGTCCCACAACAACATACGTTCAAAGGTGTCGATGGACGTAAATCTTTCTTTTTTTGTTTGTTTTTTATATTTTTTGTTAAAGAATGGATAACTTAACAAAAAATCCTATCACTGACAAAATATGACATAGGCCAATATTTTATGATAGAATAGAGAAAATAAAAGTAAATTAAAAAGTAAATAGCAAAAATGTTTACAAAAATTTGCTGGAACAAAACAAAAATGTAGTTGCCAATAATCCAGCCGGTTGCATATTCCTTGATATGCATATTCCTTGACTCACCATCTTTCTTGAAGATTAAAGCCCACGCACATATTTATATGAAGGCTCGTTTCTTCAAGGAAGCAATAGCGCCTCGTCATCAAGGATTATATTTGAAATATAAATCTTTCTTTTGACACACTTGACAACATTTTTCTGACAAACTTATAATGCAATAATCTAGTTTTTCTATCTCACATACCGATCCCTACCATCAAGATTTCTCCAAATTTAATGTTCCTACTCGAAATTCACTTAAAATGAACGTTTTTTAAGCCAAAAATATGAAAATTTGCTATTTTTGACACACATAATGATTTTTTTGACACACTTCCAGTACAGTTATCGAACACAGCGTCCTTTCGGACTTGTCCCTTGAGTATACCTATTTTAAGAAACAAAATTTTGAAATCCCTCCAGCGGTTTTCCCTGCAGCGTAGGTAATGACGGCCCGCCGACCGACAGACAGACATACATTTTTTTTTGCTTTTTCAGCATCAGTGGGTGTAAGAATTTCACTTTTAGCTCATGAATGTAATACTTAGGTCTTTCAGACCGAAGTAATTAACTTTTATAATTACATATCGTAGACACTGATCGTATCATAAACAACAAATATGTTGAAATAATTAATAATAAAATCAGCTACTCAATAGACTTTCACCAATTTAAAATCCTACAAAAACTAAAAGTTTCTGATGAATCCAAGTAAAAGAATTTTTAAATTTTGTCTTAGATGTAAAAAATTGATTAACGTAATAATAATATTATATTTACCTTAAAAGTAAAATTTATGACTCACAATTTTTGTTCTTTGTGTATAGACTTGAAATTTTATCTATCAGCTTCTAAATTTAATATAAATAAAATAATAAAAAAAAAACTGTTAGTACACGTAATAACTTATAATTATTTTTTTTAATCGAATGATTTTTATTTTGTTTTATTTGTTTAAATTTGTATTGATTGTATTTGTAAATAAAAAAAATGGAATTCGCGTAAAACCTAACCGCGAAGATTAAGTTTTGTTTATCAAAATTAAAATGACCTACACCAATATTATAAGTGAATTGTTGTTGTTTGTCACAATTTATGCAAACGATGATCTCCTAAACACGAATTTGGCACGGAATGGCGCTTTCAAATTATTTCGTTTTTAATTAATGGTATTTGCATATTTTTGTCGTTTTGGATTGAGTCATCAAATGGTAACATTCTGCTTATAATTTTTTGTTAAAAGTAAATGGTGATTGGACTGATTGGAATTTCGTAAGATTTTAATTAAAGAGATTTTGGAGGACAATCAAGTATGCAATAATTTTAATTCAAACTGTAGGATATATATGGGCTAAAACCTCAGACGCCGAAGCGTCAGAACTTTGCTTTGTGTAGAAAATTCTAAAATATGGAGTAATTATTTTAATTTTGAGAAGAAACTTATAGTAAAAATAAAGTTACTTGCAAAAACACTAAATTCTTTTTGATGGGAAGGGCTGAAGCTGAGACCAAGCAGAAAAATAATTATTATTATGGTAATTAATTGAATATATGCAATTATATCTAATGCCCATCAAATGACAAACATTATCTTTCCGAAAACAATAGCAAAAGGTTTATTTTTGTTTATAACAACCTAAATTGTGTGCGTTATTATGTTCAACAGAATAAAATATACAGCTGTTAATTATGTTCTGATACGCAAAGATTTTTGAATCAGCGTAACACAATAAAACAATTTATTTGAGTGTTACCCAAAAATAATTTATTTGATTGTATTTATTTTATAAAAAATAAAGTATTGTACTTTATAATAGAAAAAATTATTGAAAACTGAATCTATCCCTGAATCTATGCTGGGAATTATCTTATTTGCCTTCAAATAATGCTCAGCAAAAAAAAAACTCTATATCGCACAAATACAATTTAAGCAAAATTTAGTTAACATAAAATAAATTGTAGCACACAACACAATCAAAAATTATGAAAATAAATCAAAAAAGAAAGCTTACATTATTAATATGTATATGATGATCCATTTGTTGATCTCTATTTATGTAGATTGTTGGTGTCTAATTGTAATCGCACTAATAGTTCACCATATGAAACATAAGCGGATAAGCGATCAAGACTATCAGACTTTTGATTATTTGGTTTCTGGTGCATTTAATTCACCATAATTAGTTTTTCCATCTACATCAACTGATTTAGCTTTTTAGCCATATTTCCATGGGATATAGCCAAGAATTTATTGGCAGTTATAAATCCATTTAAAAAGGATCCGGAATCATAATATAATCAACTAAAACAGTCAAATTTTTTACCATTCTAATCCACATCATAATAAAAGTATCTCCTAGCAATGCGTCTGCCATTTTTGTTTCTTGAGGTGATAAATATTCGTCATATATATATATATATATATATATATATATATATATATATATATATATATATATTTTCAATAACACAACATTTCTCGTTCATAATTATTTATATAATTTCAAATTTTTTATAGCAACCAAATTTACAAAAAAAAAACAATTCCACAACATATTTTTTAATTAAATTTACTTAATAATCTTTAAATTTTGAAATCTAGTGTCTCAATCATTTTATTTGATTAAATTGTACATAATGTGTTGATCGAACAATTGATCGATTATTTATAGTTATATTGTCCATTTGTTGTTCTTTTTTAATTGTATATTTCATCACACAAAGATTTGAAATTTCCCCATATCATCGCAATATAAAATGATAGTCAATTATTTCCATATATCATCTCAATAAACAATTCGAGTATGTGTATTGAGAAAATGTTCTCCTCTACAACTACAGACAACAATTCTACTTTTTATAAATATGATCAACCTTATTATATCTATATATAATATTATGACAAAATATTTACATAACAAAATTTTTATTATTTATTTAGATAAGAAAATATATCATTAATTGAAATTGAGTGACGCAACAAAGCAATTAACTGAGAAAATGTAAAATATTGTTGATGACCTGTAACAAACAAATGTTTTTATGTTTGTTGACATGGATTATTTTAATTTAAAGGCTGGATTAGAAATAAAATACCAAATCATTAGAGAATGTCTTTAGTTATGAATAGGCCCGTCGTTACAAAAAATCAACAACAGTACTTTATTGCTGGGATATTCAATGAACTAGTTTATTGTCGAGCAAAAGTTTCGAGCAGTTTATTCTCGAGCAAATATGGAGAGAGTAAAATTCATTAAACATCAAAGCAATACAAACCTTTACCCATTTGACAAAAAAGGTGTATTCATTTCATTTCATTTCAAAGAGTATAAAGAAAAATGTCACTTAATTTTTTATATAATTTCAAAAAGTCAAATAGATAGAAAAATTTTTCCCTAGCAAGAATTATAGTTCTCGAATAATAAAAACAATGGGCTACCATGTTTCATTTTAACTAAATTTCCAATATATGTATTTCAAATAATATATGTTACTCTGTGGAAAGGATCGCTTGTGCCTTGCTTCATTGTAAACTTTTCCTCATTAATAAAATATATCACTAAACAATAACCCAATAAAATAGTAAAAAATGCGATAAATGTTCGCGACAAGAAAATGTTTCTGATAAGTATGTGAACAACAATTACGAAGCAAATGGATGAAAATGTAATGAAAAAAAAATAGAAAAAGATTTATAGACATTAGCGTAAATTAAATATAATAAAATTAAATTAACTGTATTAAAGAAGTAAACCATAATGTAAATTGACAAAAATTACATTCGATTGATTTGAAAATAAAAAAAAATATGTACCATGCATTTAGTTTCACGAATCGGACCTCTAGTGAATTCAAATTCTAGAAGTGCCAGATGACTGAAAACACTTTTTGTTTTAAAAAGATTGAAAGTTAAATAAAACAAAGATACAGTTATTTTTAAGATTAATACTTTCACACGTTTTAAGACGAGCGCATCATATTTTTTTGTTTAATTATCCAGGACAATAAAACATGGATTTTAAAATTCATATCACAAATTTTATATAGATTGTAAAGTTATATATATGCATAACAATCATGTTATCGTTATCTTACTTTACGTGCTCCACCATTATATACAGTAAAAAACTAGGGAATTACACGATATTAAAAGTTTCAAAACTGATGGTTCCCCAAATTACTAATTTGTTGCCATGAATTTTTTCCAAACAATTTCGTGATGTATTTATTGTCTTACATTAGGTCAAAATCAGGCAATCGTTATATCGATTTGCTACACCTTTTTTGATTTGCTGCGTTTCTACTGTGGAATGGCAAATAAAGAAACACATTTCGTAGAAGAAAAATTTTTTATCCTCGCGTGGTTCTTCCTTTATAGCTAGAGGTAGTTTTTGAAAACAATGGGTTTCATAAATGTTCAATTTAATGTTTCTTATTAACTACTTCTCATATTTTAAAAACTTTTGTTGTATTTTAAAGGTTAAAGTATGTAAAAGGCTAAAAAGGTTAAAGTAAAAGCAAAAATCCTTTTCGATAAAAATTTTTAAAATTATTACTTTTGATAATATATTGAAAATTAAAAAATAAAAAATAATAAGGGATGGAGGGTTGATATCCCCATTGTTTTTTATTTTCTCCCCAAAATTTTATAATATTGTTATTTTTCTACATAATAAATAAAATTGGGCGATTCTTTGGAAAATTACAGAATTTGTTGGAAATCTTGCGATTCCATTTAGGTGACTCATTTGTTATGTCCGCCAAACTACGAGATGTCTAACAGGTATCGTTTGTAAAAATCTACAATCAGCCCCAGAGCAAATATAGGTTCTGTATAGGTAGATTGACAGGAAATTGGTTCTTTGTAGTATACAACCCCAGCTGCACTAGCAGTAAAGACTAATTTCCTAATCAACCCACACTTTTCCATTTTTCATATATGATGCAACATCATTACATTTTCCATTAACATTTTTTATTAGCAATCAATCAGTATACCTAATTTTCAAACTCCCTGTAAACATCAAGGTTATAATAGTTTTTGTTATGTACTTGCATTCTCTTTACAAACGTTTCGAATTTTAGTTGTTTTCTTTCAGTTTGCTTAAATAAAAACGAAACAAACGAGACGATAATATGTGGTTAATTGTAAATAGATTTAACAAAACTGGTTTCGTTATAAATTGTAAATGTATTGACGAGTCAAGAATATATGCAATCAACTCTTCCTTCTCTTTTGTTTAGAGTAATTAAAAACTGTAAATTGAAAACAATTTTCAATTTGCAGTTGAGTTGTAATTGAGATTTAAACAAAAAATATTGTCTGAAGTCGATTTGATTTGATTTATTTATAATTTAAAATATAATTTCTTTCATTAAAATATAAAATGGAAGTGAATTGTTTAAGAACTTAAACGTTTTCTCGGTATAAACGATAATAGATTATCACAAATTTTGGAATTTGGGAATCCTCAACAAATTATACCGGAATAAAGTAACATTCAACTAAAATAAGTACACTGAAGAATTTTTTTTGGACAAATGCTGTGGTGTGCAAGGAATGTTACCGACATGAAAGTTAAATTGGGGGAAGTTCAGACGACATACAAGGACAAAAGTCGTCATCAGCAGCCAACATTCAACAATCAACTCAATATTAATAAGTTAAGTTCTTTCTTTATTATTCTTTTTTTTAAATTCTTTGAATTATTTTTGTGGAATTGTTTAACAGACTATCATGGCCTGTCAGATTAAATATGTGTTAATAGAGATTTTTCTTTAGTAGAGTCCGCGCATAACCGTACATTCAAGTACAGTTTAAAATTAATTATTCCCTTGGATAAATAGATACCGTAGGTATCTATTATTAGATTAAAAAGTCCCTCGCTTCACATTCTACAAAAAACAATAATGACTGAGAACCGACGCCTCAAAATTGCTGATCCCAAGTAGCTTCGTGCTTCTGTAAAATTATCGTTAATCTCTGAAGTCTGAGTTCAACAGTAACAGTAACACGTTTTAGAAGTTCAGACCTGCTCTAGTCTAAGGTTTTGTAGCCTTAAAATTAGCAGATTTGTTTTAAATAGAAGTGCACTAGTATCACTCACTGAAATGCCTTACTAAGACCAAAGATTAAAATCTAAACCCTATTTGTTAACATTTTCAAAATTTACCATAAAAAATATCAGTATTATATTAATTATCATACAAAAATTAAGGTAACATGTAGGTCAACGCGAATTATTAACTTATCGTATGTTGTTTTTGATTATAATTTAAAAAAGTTTTTAGCATGACACACCTCTATCTATCATATGATAATATATTTCACAATAATTGGTAATCAATTGAATTAGCAATATTGATATAGTCTCGAAGTTTAACGTAGATTTTTTGTCTGCACTTTTATTAACGAACGATTACAATTGTATAACCTAAAAATAAGAACAAAAGAAGATCCATTTACTATTTAAATTATGAAAATTTTATTGACAACAGTTTTAAAATTTATTATTATTGGTGAATTTGGACTTGAATACACTAGTTTACAAATTTTGAACTTTTTTGGTCTCCGTCAATAAAACCCATTTTTTCTTATGTATTTTGACCTGCTGAACACGAATATCATATTAATTTTTTAGGTTAGCTCTTGTTTTTGAAATATTCGTGAAAAAAAATGTTATTCCGGTTCATGGATTTTTGAGCTATATTTTGTGAAAATCAATCAAGGATTCTGATAGTTACACTCGAAAAAAGTTGAAAAAATTTACGTTTTTTTAAATTTTTCCATATTCAACGCCAATATTTTAGAACAAACAATGATTGTACATTTTTTCTGGAATCTATGATAAATTCAATTTCCATTTTTTTAAGCTTAAAACAATTTTAGTGCAGTGTGTACCAAGTTATTCAAGTCAAATGTAAAGTAAAATTTATTTATTATTTAAATAGTCAAGTGTAAGGTAAAATTTATTGAAATGCGTCGTGAAGAACTTTCAAGCGTCCAAATTCATACTGCTAAAAAATCCCACCATTTATAAGAACATCATATCTTCATTACTGCAGCATATATATGATTGAAGATAAACCGTGGATGCTGAAAAACAGTTATGTCAATTTAATACTCTCTAGAACGGAGAAAATATTTATTTGACATTTAACGTTGTATGACGACCAGGTTTTGTCAGTGGGAACGCAAGGGTTATATGATCGTTTTAAAGTTTTAATTGCGTCATCACATTTTTTCTAAGTATTTAGATGAGTTTTGTATACGGCAACGTTTGTACTTTAAATTATTATTTAAAGTAGCAAATTTTTTTTTCCAAATTTTGAGTGTTGACTGTTTTTGGAAAAACTTGAATAACTTGTGCAAACTGCACCAAAACTGGTGTTATAAAACTCAAAAGAAAGAGAATAGAAACCATTACAGGCTCCAAGAAATTAAAAAAATTTACAATCATTGTTGAATATGGAAAAATTAAAAAAAACGTGAATTTTTCCATTTTTTTCAACCCTTTTCGAGTGTATGTTTGAGAATCCTTGATCGATTTTTACAAAATATGGTTCAACATAGTTGTTACGAAATATGCATTTGTTTCGTTAGTATATTTAATTTATTTGTTTTGTAAAATATGAGATCCATTAACCGGAAAACATTTTTTTTTACCGAACTGAGGATCAAAATCTGTGGGGCGGGTGGGGTTGTTAAAGTTGGGTAATTTTTTTTTATATTTTCTTAACTAGTGGGTTAGATCTCCCTATAATCTACCCAACACCACTACTAAATATCTATATAATCTCTGTAATTCTAATCCAGAAAAGCTATTGGACTGGATTCGAACCGTCAACCCTAGAATATGTACAGTGTAGTGTTTTAACATCGCCCTATATTAAAGTTTAAAACTTTTTAATATATCGCTAAAACTTTCACATACATCGTCTCATGCTAAAACTTAAAACTTTTTGTTGATTTTATGTGTGAGTAAGTTGTTTATTTGGAAAACAAACTTCAAAGTTCCTGGCAAATTTTAATGGTTTGGTTCTGTTGTAATTAGAAAGTTTATATTGTGCTCCAAATCCATCCGAAACACGTACATGAGAAATGGAGTTTTTATCTGATAAATTCCCCAACCATACCTTTAAATTGAAAAATATCAAATTATTACCTTATTTTACTTGGTTCAATTTCTTACAAAAATCTGTTAAGTAAATAAATAACAATAACAATATTTGTAGCAAGTTTATGTAGTGTAAGAAATAGTTAAGATATCAGTGTAACACCAACGATATGAAAACTGAAATTACACAATATCACTAACTTCAAAAGAAGACAACGCCAAATAATTTGCAGATTACTAAAAAGAATATAAAGAAAACTGAAATTATCAATTCAATTTATTCCTTTTGAACAAAACGAGATTCTATTGATTTTCTTATTTATAGATTCTGATTGTCGAAGTAAAAGTTTCGCCCGAGAACTACTTTTACTATATTTGCAATAAATGTTTTACCAGAGGACGAAAGGAAGCAGACGTCTGGAGATCTTTGAAATGTTAAAGTTATCCAAATGCTCAGTATGTTAAAGAGCGATAGTTTCAAAAAAAGAAAACACGAAACCTGATTACTGATTTCAATAATTTCTTTTTAAATACTTTGGTTGGAGGCGGCGAATTGAAAAACTTTTGGACTAAATTGAACAAAGGGGTGCAGGAGCTCCCAAACATATGTGTGTCAAAGAAATCGAATTTTTGAAAGTTCATGATTTTGACCTATATACACCTAAGTATCTGAATAAAATGCAAAATATTTTAAAGATCATGTAAATAAATTTGAAATAAATTTGAATCAAACTTGAAAAAAATACATTTCTAAGTTCTGAGTCTGAAACAGAAGCTAAATTTACAAGAACTAAATTAATTCTTTATTTTAAAAATATTAATTAAATATTTAAATTTTAATTTTAACATAAAAATGTGTGAGGTTTTTTAAACTAAAAATAATATAAAACTTTAATAAATAAAGAATGAACTTTAAAAAAACCACTATTTAATACGTATTTCTATCAATTATAAAAAATATGAATTAAATGTAACATTTTAAAATTCAATTGTAAATTCTAAAAATTGTTAATATAAAATATTATAATTTAAATAATTATTAGAAAATGCATTTTTGGAACCATAAATTTAGTAATAAAATTCTTTGAAACAAAATTTATGCTTTTTATTTAAAATTTAACGTCTTTTCAATCGAATAACTTTTAACAGTTATATTGCTAGGTAAAAGTAAACTTTTACTTTGAAAATTAGTAAAATTACTCATACGCAAAATTCCTAGCAATAAGCATATCGAATTAATTCACTTTAGTAAAATTACTCTTTGAACAGTACATATTTTACCATTGTAATGTAACATTACTCTTCATTAGTAATATTAAATGTCAACGTATTTTTACTACGATTAGATAAACTACGATTAATGTAGGCAAAATTGATTCCTACGATTATTGTAGTAAATTTTTAAAACAGTATACTCAAAAACCTCCCATTTAGCGTTTCGAGAAAATATTACAAAATCACAAATTCATATTTCTTTCAAAATTCCAAAAATATTGTAAAAATTAAATAAAATCAAACTTTTTTCATAATTCTAAAAATATTCTTATAATTATTACAAAATCAAAGATAAAAAACTTTTTTCAAAATTCTAAAAATATTGTTAAATTATTACAAAATCAAAAATGCTAATTTTTTTCAAAATTTAAAAAATTCTTAAAAATTCACACTTCTTCCAAAATTCTAAAATTATTGCAAAAATTATAACAATATCAAAAATTTAAAATTTTTCAAAATTCCAAAAATTTTAAATTTTTCAAAATTCTAAAAATATTCCAAAAATCATAAATTGAAACTTTTTACAAAATTCTAAAAATACATTTATAAAAATCCAAAAATTCTATTTTTTTACAAAATTCTAAAAATATTGCAAAAATTATAACAAAATCAAAAGTTAAAACTGTTTTCAAAATTCCAAAAATATTCCAAAAATTAGAATAAAATCATATATGTATTTAAACTTTTTCTAAATTCCAAAAATTCTTAAAATTCAACGTTTTCCAAAATTCTAAAAATATTGCAAAAATTATTACAAAATCAATTATACAAACTTTTTTCAAAATTCCAAAAATATTTCAAAAACTATAAAAATTCAAAATTTTCTATTACTTCGGTCTGAAAGACCTAAGTATTACATTCATGAGTCAAAAGTAAAATTCTTACTCCCACTTTTTTGGCATTTCACGACGTTTAAGGACCTACTGATTCTAAAAAAGCAAAAAAAATACGTATGTCTGTCCGTCGGCCGGCAGGCCGTCCGTCCGTCATTGTACGCTGCAGGGAAAACTGCTGGAGGGATTTCAAAACATTTTTTTTCTAAAAATAGGTATACTCAAGGGACAGGTCAGAAAGGTGCCAGGTACAGGAAGTATATCAAAAAAATCATTATGTGTGTCAAAAATAGCAAATTTTCATGTTTTTGACTTAAAAAACTTTCATTTTAAGTGATTACGAGTACATTAAATTTGGAGAAATCTTGATAATAGGGATTGGTATGTGAGATCAAAAACTAGATAATTGCATTATAAGTTTGTCAAAAAAATGTTGTCAAGTGTGTCAAAAGAAAGATTTTTATTTATTGATTTACCTAATTTTTTGGAAAAAATCAAATTAATTATTTATATGAAATGAAATTTTATTATTATTATTGAGAATTATGGCATTATAAGTTTGTCAAAAAAATAATGTTAAGTGTGTCAGAAAATGATTTCATTTAGTTTTTTAGCCAATTTTTTGGCAAAAAAAATGTAGCTGTTTTTATGACGTATATGTAATTGCAAATGAAATTGGACATGGAAATTTTTGAATTTGTTATAGTTTTTGCAATATTTTTAGAATTTTGGAAAAAGTTTGTATTTTTGATTTTGTAAGAATTTTTGGAATACTTTAAGAATTTTGAAAAACTTTAAATTTTTGATTTTATTATAATTTTTGGAATTTTGAAATAAATTTCAATTATTGATTTTGTAACAATTTTTGCAATATATTAAGAATTTTGGAAAAAATTTGAATTTTGAAGAATTTTTGGAAAATTATTGGAATTTAGAAAAAGTTTAAATATTTGATTTTATTCTAATTTTTGCAATATTTTTAGAAATTTGAAAAAAGTTTCAATTTTTGATTTTGTTATAATTTTTGCAATATTTTTAGAATGTTGAGAAAAATAGAGTTTTTGAATTTTATTTATATATTTAGAATTTTGAAAAAAGGTTCAATTTTTGATTTTGTAAGAATTTTTGGGATATTTTTAGAATTTTCAAAAATGTTAAATTTTTTATTTTATTATAATTTTTAGAATTTTGAAAAAAGTTTGAATTTTTGATTTTGTAATAATTTTTGCAATATTTTTAGAATTTTGGAAACGTTTGAGCTTTTCAGAATTTTTGGAATATTATTGGAATTTAGAAAAAGTTTAAATATTTGATTTTATTCTAATTTTTGGAATATTTTTGGAATTTTGGAAAAATTTCAATTTTTGATTTTGTTATAATTTTTGCAATATTTTTAGAATTTTGAAAAATTTTAAATTTTTGATTTTATTATAATTTTAGGAATTTTAAAGAGTTTTTAGAGTTTTTGAATTTTTGCAATATTTTTAGAATTTTGAAAAAGTTTCAATTTTTGATTTTGCAAGAATTTTCGGAATATTTTTAGAATTTTGAAAAATTTTAAATTTTTGATTTTATTATAATTTTAGGAATTTTAAAAAAAGTTTCAATTTTTGATTTTGTAATGATTTTTGCAATATTTTTAGGATTCTAGAAAAGTTTGACTTTGTAAGAATTTTTGGAATATTATTGGAACTTAGAAAAAGTTTAAATATTTGATTTTATTCTAATTTTTGGAATATTTTTGGAATTTTGAAAGAAATATGAATTTGTGATTTTGTAATATTTTCTCGAAACGCTAAATGGAGAGGTTTTTGAGCAGTTTGCTGAGTGTATCATCTTTTCACTAAATTATGTTAATTTATGATATGTCATAATTTTCTGGCAACGTTTTGATGTCTCTTGTTAGTTTTGTAATAAATTTCTAAACAGAGATAAAAATACAATGTTCTTTAACAAAGAGTTATGTTTGATTAACATCGCTGCCCAAAACTAAAAACCATGTCCTCATAAAAGTTTTTTGCCGAAAACTATATCAAAATCCTTAACCCAGACCGAAGTCTTGATATCTCAGAGCTGTGAGATTTCAGCCCCTCCATATTTTGCAAATTCTTTTCAATTATATTTACGTCATAAAAACAGCTACATTTTTTTTCCAAAAAATTGGTGAAAAAAATAAATGAAACCATTTTTTGACACACTTGACATTATTTTTTTGACAAACTTATAATGTTATAATTCTCAATAATAATAATAAAATATCATGCCATACAAATAATTAGTTTTATTTTTTTCCAAAAAATTAGGTACAAAAATAAATAAAAATCTTTCTTTTGACACACTTGCGACATTTTTTTGACAAAATTATAATGCCATGATTCTCAATAATAATAATAAAATTTCATGTCATATAAATAATTAATTTGATTTTTTCTAAAAAAATTGGGTAAAAAATAAATAAAAATCTTTCTTTTGACACACTTGACAACATTTTTTTGACAAACTTCTATTGCAATAATCTAGTTTTTAATCTCACATACCAATCCCTACCATCAAGATTTCTCCAAATTCAATGTTCCTAGTCGTAATCACTATTTAAAAAAAAATTTTTAAATCCCTTCAGCGGTTTTTTAGATTTCGTAGGTAATGATGGACGGACGGCCGGCCGACAGACAGACAGTTGTTTTTTTTTAATAAAAAGTGTTGTGTAGTAGGAATTACAAAATGTGTCACAACAACACATAGATACCTTTTAACACCTAGGTCCCACAACAACATGCGTCTTGAGGTATAGGTGGACGCTTTTTTTAAATCTTTGTGGATTGAAGGCACTCGAGACTATTGATTCGGGTAAAGCATTCCATTTGTACGATATACGCACAAAGAAATCCCTTTGCATTTTATTACTATGACATTGAGTTCTTGCATGCCATACATTTTTTTTGCTTTTTTAGAATCAGTAGGTCCTAAAACGTCGAGAGATGCCAAAACAAGTGGGGGTAAGAATTTCACTTTCGCTCGTAAATGTAATATTTAGGTCTTTCAGACCGAAGTAACTTACATAAAATGTATATGCTATGGCATAAAGAATATAATATATCACAATATAACAACAGAATTTGTTGGCATGTTGTGAAATATATTAAGCATTTATTGTAATAATATAAAACCATAACCGTGACCTCGAATACTACCATTTATGTGTTTTCAGAATGACAAAATAAATTATATAAACGTAGATGTGTTATGAGACTTTATAAGTTATAAGTGTTATAAGTGTTATGGGACGTAAAGTGAGACTTTCAAGTCGCTTGAGAGTGGTGCTAGGAAAATTGGTCAGCAAATTAACTACAATAAAACCAAACATATGAATGTTTCAAGAGAGGCTGAGAAGAAAGATTTGATGTGCGGCGATGAACGAACTGAGGGAGTTGAATCCTTTAAATATTTGGGATCAATGCTTGACTCAAACAACAGCATACTTACAGATATAAAAGCTCGAATCGCTGCAGGTAATCGAACTTTCTACTAAATTAAACCTCTCCTTGGATCACCGTATGTATCAACTAACACCAAGCTCAAGTTATACAAGACATTGATTAGACCGGTTGTGATGTATGGGTCACAAACGTGGACCCTTACACAAAATGACGAATCGCATTTATCTGTATTTGAGCGTAAGATCCTACGCTACATTTTTGGTCCACTTAAGACAGACGATGGAGAGTATAGAAGATCAGAGACCTTCTTGAGGGTCCTGATATAATAGGTTGTATCCGTTCTAATAGGATTGCTTGGTTTGGGCATGTTCTACGAGCCGATTCACAGTCTGGAATGATTAGAAAAATGTACGTTAGTACAAAGCTGATTAGCCTGGCAACGCTCCTACATGGAGCATAAACGCCTTAAAAAAAAAAAAAGAAAAAAGAAAAAAAAAAAAAGATAAGTGTTATAAAACATAAAGCATTTGTTTTAAAAACAAAATTCTTCTCTGTCCAACTCTAGAAAAAACATAATAGCAATTTCTTTAAATATCACGGAATTAGGGACGCACTAACACGGAATTAGCTACATCGTCAATTTTTTAGCATGGAATTAGAGACACTGCAGAGGTTATTTGAAGTACCAATAAATGCCATTACACCAAATTTAAAACTTTTTGATGGACAAAATGGTAAACAAAAGAGCTATATAATTATAAGAAATCACTTTATATGTTATTTCTGTTACCACAAAAATTTTAAATTCATCTTAAAATGAGACAAACCTTAATAACACATATATGGTACACTTACCTTACATATCCCAAAGCTTTGCTTTAAACTTTTTTGAAATTCGTTAAACTTCACTCTGCCCTTCACTCTTTAGTCTGCAACTAATTTGAAAGTTTTAGGTTACTAGAATTAAATCGCATTGGAAAAAGTCCAGGGCTGCGGAGTCGGTGCCAAAATTAAGCGACTCCGACTCCGACTCCAAGTTTTTAAATTTTAGATCCGACTCCTACTTCGACCCCGATCCCGACTCCGACTCCAACTCCGACTCCGACTCCTACTCCGATCAGCCAATCAACCAAAACACTTGCACGTCAGTAGATTATAAGTTATTTAAAAATTTAGCAAAAGCGTTAGTAAACTGCTTAGTTTTCATAATTCTCTAGCTTAGGTAGTTAGCCGTGGAAATAGTTTAACATAATTCAGAGCCGGTCGAGCGATGTGTCATATAGATGGACATGCTTTATGAGAGAAATATATGTAGAAAAGTAATAGATGCAGAAAAAAACTCTTTGATAAGAAAAAGGCATCCAAATTTGCTGAACAGAAAACTGGTTCACGTAGTTTCTATAAAGTGGTTAAAGCTGTGGATTTTTGTATGTCTTATCTACCTCCCTTAATTGATAGCGATATGCCGGTCATTGACTCAAAATAAAAAGCTAACCTTCTGGGAAATTATTTCTCTTAAAATTTTACACTAAGTCACTCCTTGATTTTTACCTAATCCGATATCTAAAGTCCATTCGGAAAAATATCATTCAAAAAAACTTTTACAAATTAATACTAATAAAGCATCTGGGACAGATGATATTCCTCCAATTATTCTAAAAACATTTTCTAGGGAGCTAGCACCAATCCTCACTATAATCTTTCATTAGTTATATAAGAATATATGGAGGGGCTGAAATCTCACAGCTCTGAGATATCAAGACTTCGGTCTGGGTTAAGGATTTGTATATAGTTTTCGGCAAAATACTTTTATGAGGACATGGTTTTTAGTTTTGGGCAGCGATGTATATCAAACATAACTCTTTGTTAAAGTACAAGTATTTTTATCTCTGTTTAAAAATTTATTACAAAACTAACACGAAACATCAATACGTTGCCGGAAAATTATAATCAAAACTTCCAAAAATATTGTTAAATTAAATAAAATCAAACTTTTTCAAAATTCCAAAAATATTCCAAAAATTAGAATAAAATCAAATATTTAAATTTTTTTTAAATTCCAATAATATTTCAAAAATTCTTAAAAATTCAAACTTTTTCCAGAATTCTAAAAATATTGCAAAAATTATTACAAAATCAAATATTGAAAATTTTTTCAAAATTCCAAAAATTATAATAAAATCAAAAATTAAAAATTTTTCAAAATTCTAAAAATATTCCAAAAATTCTTACAAAATCAACAATTACAACTTTTTCCAAAATCCTAAAAATATTGCAAAAATTATAACAAAATCAAAAATACAAACTTTTTCAAAATTCCAAAAATCTTTCAAAAACTATAACAAATTAAAAAATTTCCATGTCCAATTTGATTTTAAATTACATTTGCGTCATAAAAACAGGTACATTTTTTTTTTCAAAAAATTGGCTAAAAAAATAAATAAAATCATTTTTTGACACACTTGACATTATTTTTTGACAAACTTATAATGCCGTAATTCTCTATAATAATAATAAAATATCATGTCATACAAACTATTAATTTTAATTTTTTTCTAAAAAAATTGGGTAAAAAATAAATAAAAACCTTTCTTTTGACACACTTGACAACATTTTTTGACAAACTTTAATGCCATAATTCTCAATAATAATAATAAAATTTCATTTCAAACAAACAATTTTATTTTTATCCAAAAAATTGGGTAAAAAATGAATAAAAATCTTTCTTTTGACACACTTGACAACATTTTTTTGACATACTTATAATGCAATAATCTAGTTTTTGATCCCACATACCAATCCCGACCATCAAGATTTCTCCAAATTTAATGTTCCTACTCGTAATCACTTAAAATGAACGTTTTTTAAGCCAAAAATATGAAAATTTGCTTTTTTTTTTAATGATATTAACATAATGATATTTTTGACACACTTCCGGTACAGTTATCGAACACAGCGTCCTTTCGGAACTGTCTCTTGTGATAACCTATTTTTAGAAAAAAAAATTTTGAAATTCCTCCAGCCGTTTTCCCTGCAGTGTAGGTAATGACGGACGGCCGGACGACAGACAGACATACAATTTTTTTTATTGCTTTTTTAGAGTCAAAACGTCGAGAAATGCCAATAAAAGAGGGGGTAAGAATTTAACTTTGAGCTCATGAATGTAATACTTAGGTCTTTCAGACCGAAGTAATTACTTTTTCTCGAAATATGGAAAATTACAAGAGTACAACCAGTTACAAAAAAGGGTAGTAAAACTGGTCTAACAAATTACAGACCCATTTAAATTTTATCGGTTATTTCCAGGGTTGCATAAAAATCTGATTTTTTTAAAAAATATCGGATTTATTTGTTTTATATCAGGTTTTTTATTTAAATCAGATTTTTTTGATTTTTAAAAAGTATTTTTTTAAGCGCAGTGGTCCTGAAGCAGTTTTTTGTATAAGTTTTGAAGCAGTGGTCCTTTATCCCCTCTTTTGAAGAAGTGGTTCTCACTCCTTTATATAAATCATTAGATCTTGTTGTATTCTTTTGAGAGGCAAGGAAAGATAAAAATAAAGTAACAGCTTTTAGTTACTAGATTTTGACACTGAAATACTGATTGTTGGTATAGCGACATGAAAATCATGTCTTGTCAAACGTCTTGCTAAAATAAGATATTTTTTACGGCTTTAGAGTGTTCTAAGTGATGTCATCTGTCATTAATGGTGAGCGCATTTCGACAATCCTTGTCTGAGTACTTTTAAGTTTGAAGAATAATCAAAGAACATTTGAGAGTGCCTGAGGTAGCTGTACAAGCAGGACTTGAATATATCCGGAGCTCTGATATATGGGACAATGCCAAAAAGTAGATTTTACCATTCAATGCTTTCGGAAAAAAGAGCAACAATGGCTGTTCTTAAACTGGTCAGTTTTTAGCTCAATTAATCACATGGTTGCATTCTGTACTATTCAAAAGTTATGTTAGATCAGATAACAATATCGAAAGCCATGTTAGCAGATTTGAAAATATTTTTATATTAAATTGAATTTTTAATTAATTTTGAATTTGCTCAAATTTTTTAATTCCCACATAGAGAGAGATCAGTTTTTGTTGATTTGTAAATTTTTTTATTTTTGGTCTACAGACGTGACAACCTCACGTACTCCAGTCCCTGCTATTGTCATAAAAGTGAGCGTGAAGTATTACATACCACTGTCAATAGAAGTGTGATATCACTAACGAAGGTGATATCTTAGGGAGGCTGGCGGATGAACTGTATTTGATCGATGGTAGTGTTCTTATTGTTAGATATAGAATATTCCTTCAAGATAGCACGGTATTGCTTGCTTGGAAAAACGAGCCTATATAGAAGTACATATCTATTCTTTTATTATTAAGGAAGACAGTGCGTCATATAATCATGGACTATGCCAATGCTACTACTGACTTATTGACAATTCAATTTTAATTTTGTTTGTGCAAATTTGTTTAGACAAATTAATTTTGGATTGGATTGGGTTTTTGCCCTTTTTTTTTCTATATCCGATCATGAAATATTGGCATGTCATATTTTATTGTGTAGTATAGGATTTATTGTTTAAGTAGTTCAACTGTTTAAGAAAAACTTAAATAAAACAAAAGCAAAGTTGCGTCCATCATCACCTTAGCACGTATGTTACAGTAGGAACTTGCCCTTAAAAGGATTCTATATGTTGTTGTGAAACATATTGAAATTCCTACTACGCAACGCAATGCATTTTATTAAAAAAAAATTTTTGAATTTGCTTAAAAATTTTAGAAATTTCTTCAATTGATTTAAATCAATGTAACCCTGGTTGTTTCTAAAAGTTTTGAGAAATATATTAATTTTAATATATAATGAGCGTCTTGGAGTTTTCGAAACTACTTAACGAAAGACAATACGGGTTCCGTAAAGGAAGAGCGAAGGGAGATTTACTTACTTTTGTCGCATATGACGCTTTTCTGGAACAAGTCGCTTGAAAACAGTGGTGAAACTTTCGGTGTTGCTCTTGATGTTGCCAAAGCATTTTACATAATATGGCACAACAATCTTATATGCAAATTGAGATGCTACGCCTTAGACGAGCAACTTATTTTTAGGCTACAGAGTTTTATATCTGAGCGTAAATTTCGCGTTAATGTAGATGGTGTCTCATCGGATGTCTTTTCAACTAATGCAGGTGTTCCTCAGGGTTCTGCCTTTTCACCAACTCTCTTCTTATTTATATTAACGATTTTTTGGATTTAACAATTAGTCCTATTCATAGTTTTGCTGATGATAGCACGCCTTATACGTTTAATGGAAACCCCAAATTATCACCGTTAGCGCTTAATAACTGTAGATCGAAATTGATAGATACCTTAAACACTGATCTTAACACAATAATCGATTGGGGTGTTGCTAACGATTCAAAACGAGCAGTCATTTTTATAGATTATCCACACCATTAAAAATTGACTCAAAAGATCTTGTAGCATAAGAATCAGTAAGACTTCTAGGAGTAGAAATTGAAAATAATTTGAAATTGAATTCTCATATTTTTAATCTAGCTAAGAACGCTGTTCAAAAATTGAGCTTTTTGGGATGATGTCGTAAGTTTTTTAATAGTGAACAGCTTTTTTTAATATACAAATCATTTATACGACCCTGCAGTATGGAGTGCTTTCCTCATATATGGGGTGGAGCTTATTATAGTAATTTGAAGTGCCTTGATTTTGTTCAGCGCAGAGCTGTTTAACTGATTGGCAAATCAACTCTTACTAATGAGCTTGATTCTTTGTAGCACAGACGAAATGTTGCTGATCTGACAATTTTCTACAAATACATTACGAATGAACGAACTTTCGCAGAGATAAAATCAAATTTACCTGAACTAGCAAACCTATTGCGGTGTACCAGACCATTTTTTTTTTTTTTTTTTTTTTTTATTAATTAGTTAGACATGTTTAGCACACTAAATATGAAATATTCATTATTTAGACTCTTTGAATATCCGAAGATACCATGTCAACTATAAAGGAATGGAAGGAATGGGGATATAGGGATAACTATACTAATTTTTTTAAATGATAATGGACATTTTCTTTAAATGCCTGAGGAGAAAATTCATCGGGAAATACAGAGGAGGGCAATGAGTTCCATAATTTGGCCACTCTATTGAAATAGTCGTTTTGGAAGGACACAGTTCTACAACGAGGTATTTGTACAACAAATGGATGGGATAACTCGGCAGCTCTTGTTTGTCGATTATACTGCGCACACGATGGAAGAATATTTTGAATTTCCTTAGAGGAGAATTCGCTAAAGTTATATTTATAGTATATTGACAATTCAGCCACATTTCTTCTGTGCTGGAGTGAATCAAGCTGGTCCGTTAGTTCGGTATTACCAATCAACCGTATTGCTTTTCTCTGTACAGAGTCTAAACAATTTATTGTTGACTGACAAGCACCTCCCCAAACATGACAGCAGTACTCCATACATGGACGAATAAAGGACTTGAAGATTAGCAAAATTTGCTCGGGATTGAAATACTTTTTACATCGACTCAAGAATCCTAATTTTTGCATTGCAGATTTAGCGAGGTTGAACACATGTTTATTCCATTTCAGGTTATTTTGAATATCCACTCCAAGAAGTCTAACTGATTCAACCTCACGCAATTCCTCTTGGTTTATTTTAATAGGAAAATTTTTATGTCGCTCCATTCGTGAAAGACGGCATAATTTGGTTTTAGTTGGATTAAATGAAACGAGATTACGATCACCCCATTCCATTATACGCTCCAGATCTTTGTTGATGGAATCAATTAGCAGCTCTCTATCAGTGGTAACTGCAGTATGAGATCGAAATTTAGGAGATGCATGTGATGCATGTAATGTGCTGTCATCAGCAAAACTATGGATTGGGTGCACTGTGGAAATAAGTAAGTCATTAATGTATAGAAGAAACAAGGTTGGTGAGAGTGCCGAACCTTGGGGAACCCCAGCATTGGTTGTGAAAATATTGGATGTGATACCATCTTAATTAACATGAAATTGGCGACCTGTAAGAAAACTATGAATCCATGAGACAGTAAGATGGTCTATGCCATAAGATTTTAATTTAGCTATAAGATTTTTATGCCACACTTTATCAAATGCTTTAGAAATGTCAAGTGAAATACTGAATGTTTCACCGTGGTTTTCCAGCGATTTGTTCCAGAGATGGGATACGTAGGCTAACAGATCACCTGTTGCATGACTTCTACGAAAACCATACTGCTTATCATCAATAATTTGCGACATTTCCAAATAATCTATCAAATTGTAGTTAACATATTTTTCAAATATTTTAGCTAAAACCGACAGAATTGCAATTGGTCTATAATTGTTAGGGTCTATCTTACTGCCTTTCTTTGATATGGGTTGAACGTTGGCCAGCTTCCAAGAATCGGGAAATATTCCGGTTTTATAAGATAAATAGAAAATTTTTGTTAAAATTGGAGCTAATTGCCTAGCAAAGTTTTTAAGAATGAGGGGTGGAATACCGTCTGGGCCAGCAGATTTGTTAATATTGATAGAAAGAAGCATTTTCCGTACAATATTGCAACGAAAAATAATTGGTTTCATTTTCGTTACAACTGGGGGAATGAGTGTAGGAGAATGGGGGGGTTCAACTATGTTTGAGTTTTCTGCGAAAATACGACCCAATAGATCCGCTTTCTCTTTCGAGTCGCTCACGGGAATGTCATTCAGAACTAAGGTTGGAATAGAGGATCGAGTAAAATTGCTCTGGACTGATTTAACTGCCTGAAAGAAACTACGTGAGCCAGATGGGTGCTCGGCGAATTTCTTTGCTTTCTTCTGGATAAACGCGTCTTTGTCCAAGTCTATTTTGAATTTACTAATATTTCTGGCTTTCTTATAGGCGCTATGGGTTTCAGGTGTTTTATTAGCGTTATACGTCTTGAATGCTTTGCGTTTATTCCTCACTGCCTCATCAACATCCCGTGTGAACCAAGGCTCAGTTTTAGGAGTGATTAATCGATTTGGAATAAACCGCCGCATTCCTTCTTTTATGATTTCAGAAATTCTTATTACCGATGTGCTAGGATCTTGATCAACACAACAAATAGTTTTCCAAGGTGTTTCGTCATAAAAGTTTCTCAGTCCCTCCCAGTCAGCGCGTTTATAGTTCCAAACCCGGCGAGGATTTGCTTTAATTTGTGTCGGTGATGTAAATTGCACTATTGCTGATATTAGTAAATGGTCTGATGTTCCGAGGGGTTGTTCAACTTTTGTCTTCGTAGTATCTGGTTCGTTTGTCAAAAACAGATCCAGCAAATTATTGTTATGATGTGAATTGTCTGCGATTCTAGTGGGACACTCTATCATTTGCGTCAAACCGTGATAATCTGCGAGTATCAGTTCGGCTTGTCTTCCTACGTCGTCAGTGCGCGATGAATACTTAAGCCATTCTTTATTATGAATATTAAAGTCTCCAAGAATGGCCAGTCTTGCTTTGGGGTAGTCCGTGGTAATCCTGTCTAGATTAGCCGATATTTGATCGAAAAAGGGACATCCTGGGGGAGAATTTGGGGATCTATATAATCCTATTATAAACATAGTTTCATCAACACCTGAGATCTTCAGTGCTATAGAATTATGGTGCTTAGAGTTCAACTCGTTGGCCTTAATTCTCATACATGAAAGTGAATCTCGAACAAATACACAGACACCATGCTTGTTATAAAAGGAATGTTCCAATTCGTAACTAGGTATCCGGTATTTGTCGCGATCCAACTTCGATGCTTTGCCACTAACAATTGTTTCGGTAAGAAACAATATGTCAGGTTTATTTTTTTCGATGTAGTGATGAACCTCGTTTAGATTCGAATTGAGACCTCTTATGTTGGTGAAGTCAATGCTAAGCTGTTGGTTCACTCTGCGGCCATTTTGTTGAGACAAAGACTTACCCTTTGATATTGCAGGCATAGCTACTGAAATTCGGCCAGGCCTAAATTTCAACACTAAACAGTACAAAAGAAACTGGGTATCTCTGTCACAAAAACACGGTAGCAGATTTCATGCAACAGTAGCACGATAAGAGAAAAGCAAAAAAAAAAAAATGGGGACACAGAATACACTAACAAAATTGACGAGCACAAATAAAGGGTTAAATTCGAAATTCCTAACTTTTGTCAAAAAAAAAAAACATTTCACAATCAACCAACTGACACTTTCCAACTCCCAAAATAAGTCCGAGGTGGGAGGAGCTAGATCATGTCACAAAACTTCAAATAAAAAAAAAAACCCAGGCAATCCAAAAAAATCAATAACAACTAAAACAAAATTTTTGGGTTTCTATTACCAAGACAAATGCTTTAAAATAATAAATAAATTTATTACATCAAAGCAATAAAAGGTAAAATTTTACCTGCCTACCTCTTGGTAATAGTGAACACAAAATACCAAATAATTTTTTAATAAAGAACAATCTCACCAATTATATAATTGTACGCGTCCGTTCTTCAACACTTTTATTTTTCATAAACATTAACACAAACACTATAACACTTATTTACTTATTAGCTACTACACTTACTAACACTTATTAACACTTATAACACTATTATTTATCTATTTTATTGGTAGGTACATGGTACATTTACCATGTACCATGTACCTACCAGACCTGTGCACAAATAAAACACAAAGTTGTTTTATTGTTTTCTACAATTGTTTTCTGCAATGTTTTATAAAGTTGACTCCGGCTTAAGACAGGATGATGCTATTTTCTCTACACTTTTAAAGCCTTGGAGTATGTGTGCAGCAAAACAAAACTACCGACTAACAACAATGTCTTGTCATTGAAATCAGTCCATATTATTCCTACGCTGATGATATTGGCATCCTTGGCAGAAGTGGATTTTTAAGAAGTGAGATTTCAGGTCGCTTGAGACGGCGATAGACAATTTGGTCCGGAAAAAAATTATTGTAAAATCTAACATATGATTTTTTTAAGAGCGGTTGAGGAAAAAGATTTGATGTCCTGCGAAAAAGGAATCAAGGGAGTTAAATCCTTTTAATATTTGTAATCAAAGCTTGACTGAAACAACGGCTCGATTAAACCTCTTTTTAAATCATCGTATGTTTCAACTAACACAAAACTCAAGATATATAAGACATTAATTAGACAAGTGATGATATATAGGCTCAAACGTAAAGCCGGTTTAGAGTCTGGAATAATTCAAAAATTACCGTCAGTTCACTAGAGCGACTGCGAGGCAACACTGACGTAATGAATACTAATAAAATAATTTATAATTGTGTTTTATGCGCAGAAGAAAAAAAATAAACTATACCGAAGAAAATAAAAACAAAAAAAACAGAACATAATTTTCAATTAGGAGTCGGAGTCGACAAATTTTTTGATTATTTTTCCAACTCCGATTCCAACTGCAGTTACTTGAAAATTTGTGCCGACTCCGCGGGAAAAACCACAACGTTTTGATAAACGCAACAAACTTTTTTTATGTGTCCTAAACAAACCAAATTTAATTCACAGAAGCATCGCCTTATCAGTTTTTATTTTTGTTGACATTAAAATTAAAACGCATTTCCTTAAATAAACTGAGTCATTGTAAACTGTGTGCATGGTATTTTTAGCGATAAGAATAGATAAACCAAGACAACCATAAAGGTGTCATCATTTTTGTTTTGTTATGAAACCACAAGAATTATGTTTTTTGGTGTCATCAATTGTAAATCGAGCTCCATATGTAATTTTTTTGTTATTGATGTCAAATGCTTTCATACGTTTTACCCAAGGATGGTTTATTAGTAGTTGTTCCTAATAGTCTTTAACCTTCGTTTCAGAAAGAAGAACTAAGAACAATTTTAAAAATTTTATATATTCCAAAAATCACAAAAGTAGAATAAATAATCAACATGACATTGATCTGATTTGCGGTTTTGATAAGATTAAGTTTTTATTATTGTACTGATAAAAAAAATATACATATTTCATCATTCAATTATTTGAACTTGAATAACAATCAATAAAACAAATATTATTTAATGACAAATGTAACTTGGCTTAGAAGTTCTATTGGTTGTTCGACATTCATAGAAATGAGAATTTTTTTTTAAATTTTATTATTGACATACCTATGGTCAATAAATTTCTTTATCAAACCGTGTGAATTTATTGTGGTTGAAAACATATATTATTGTTATATTATTAATTTTTGTTTATTGTTGCGATAAATGGTGATCCTAATTAGGGTTTCTCATTTCCCGTAGAAATTCAAATCCCGGGAAGCCGGGACAAAAAATGTTAAATTCCCGGGATCCCAGGAAATCCCGGGAAAGCTAAAAGGCTAGATTTTTCTAATTGGATGGTAGAAAAATGTGTAAAATTAAAACAATACAAAAAATACGCTATTGATTTTTAAATTTCCATTATTTTTAATGAGAAAAACTTCAAAAATTAAATAAAAAAGGAATATATAAAAACAAAACAAAAATAAATTCATAATACTAATTTTACCAATGGCGCGGCGCCATCACTCGATTTTGTCCGAATTTTCGTGACGAAACGTCCTGCCACAGAAAAAGGTCTTTCCGATTCAATTGATGTCGGTGTGATAGTCATTAGGGCATTGTGTAATCTAAATTATTTGTACTCTGCTTAGTTGCTTCAAAAATTACCAATTCTTTTGTGATGTTTTTAACGTCATATGATACATGTTCTGTGATATAAATAAACCAAAATCACAATAACAACGGTACTTCTCAGCACCTTAAGACGAAAAACATTGGATCCTCCGTCCGTATTTTAGAATTGAACATTGAAAGCATTAGCAAGTCAAAAACTAAACACTTAGAAAGAGTATTAAAGTTATTATTTCGATATCAACGTTATAATTCCTCTAGAGGAAAAATTGTTGGTTATAAACTAATTAGTGCTATTTACGATCCATCAAACATATGGATCTGGCACGTATATTAAGTCAGAAATCATGAACTGCACCCATTTACTTACACCAGACGGACAACGATATACATCTTATTATTGTTGATATACAGCGTGGCCAGCTGATACTCTACCATTGTTTCACCACCCAGCAATATAGGTTTGTGACTTTAATAGCCATCACAATCAGTGGTCCTACTCAAATAACAATCCCAATGTTATACAACTAACTGACAGGACCAATCGACAACATGTTCCTGATATATAATACGAAAGACATGAAAACCTAATTAGATCTGCTAGATGGCCAAGTTATTACATGCCCGACCTCTGTGTTTCCACAAAAAACGAACAACGTAACCCTATTCCAATATCTAGGGCTGTTTTACAAGGTTTTCCACGCTCTCAACATCGTCCAGTAATTTTTGAGGTAGGTTTCCAAATCCTACACGTAAACTCTACTTCTCAACCTGGATGCAATTTTAACAAAACTGATTGGACTAAATATGGGTCGAAGTTGGATGCAGTGATTCACTGGATCCAACTCATTCCGAAAAATTACGATAGGTTCGTAGGAGTCATCAATTTAACTGCAAAGAAATGCATCGCAAGAGACTTCCGGTGAAGAATACATTCCTCGTTGGAGTAGAGAGAACGATATATTTATTATTTGGGGAGCACCTTAGGAGTGGTGAGGCAGACGTGGTTGATGACTTAATATACTCACTGGACACCGCGAGGTAACAAAAGTGGACTAACGCAGTTGAAAACATTGATTTTTCCCATTCTGGTAGGGCTGCTTGGAGTCTTCTTCGGAAGCTGGATGGCTCAAACTCAGTTACTCGTGCTAACAATGAAATAAATTCAGACGACATTGCAAATCACATTGTAAACATGTCTCGTTCCTCTATTAATCGCCTTCATAAGAGAACCATTAAACATAAATTAAAAGAAATGAAGCGCAAGTTTTAGGTAGATTTCTCAGAAAAATCTACCTATTTTAAGTTTTATTGGTTTTAATTTGTTGTGTTTATGTGTGTCCAAAAAAACCATACAAAAAAACCATGACACCATATGTGTCAAAAAAACATTTTCCTAATTTTGAACGAAATTAATTACTACAGAGGGAAAAGAATTAAAAACTACTCGATTTTCGAGTGAGAATTTTTTTAATATCTTTGGAAAAAGTAAAAAAAAAATGTTAATAAAAATTAGCGGGATACCCGGGATCCCGGTATGAAATCCCGGGAAAACGGGATGCGAATTTGCCCCCGGGATCCCGGGAAAACGGGATCCCGGGATCCCGTTTGAGAAACCCTAATCCTAATGTCAACTGAAAAACTTCTTTCTAATTCTTCGACAATCTTCATTATGGATCACAATGTAAATATACACAACTAAAATTTCCCATGATAATCTTACTTCATATGATTAATTGAATTTTATAAAAAAAACTATGATAAAACTTGGCTTTAAACTGAAAATTACTTTTTCGCGAAAAGATGCGAATGAGAAGGATTATTATAAAAAAAACGAATTATAATAAAAATGATTATGCAAAATTTTAATACAAAAAGAAAAAAATTAAATTAAAATATATTAAAACAAATTTCTCTGGACATGAAGGGTTGAAGGGATTGGTGCAAAACTCTAAACATGTAACGTCCAAAAAATTTCTATTCATTTTATATTACGTTGAAAATAATATTCTTACAACATGGAAAGAGTAAAAGTAGTGAAAAAAAACGATAAATCTTCCTCGGTTAATTTTCTAATACGTTTGGTGGATTAAATTGTATTTTTATTTCACTTATTAAAATGTTTGTTGGTGACACGATTTTTTATTTTGTAATAAATCAATTTAATTCCTATATAATTGTATACAATAAACTATATAATTTAATTAGAAACAAGTTTTGTGAATTTGTTTATTTGAACATATAGTTGATCCATTAGATTAAGTGCCACAGAGTGACTGAAAAGAAATTGTTGGGTAAAAGAAATTGAAAATTTGTTGGGAAAGATAGGTGTAAAGGTGCTTCTAGAGATCTAATAATTTTAACGTGTAGTTTAGATGTTCGCCTAAGATGTTCACCTAAGCGAAATATTTTCATACTAATTTCGAGCTGCAGCTTAACATCTTGACATATTGTTATATTTTAATCAGATTCTACAGATCTTACTTATTCGTTTGCTATTAAAGTAAACATTATTTACCAAAAAGTAACACACTTCAACCAATACAGAATGGTAAACGCAGACAAAATTTTCAAAGCAAACTGACTGAATCATTGATACCTAAATAGAAAAAAGTCTTATAAAATGATTTTTAGTCATACGAACTAACTGATTTATGTCATCTAACCAATATTACTAATATCAACAAGCATTAAGCAAACTAGAAATATATCTATCGAACAACCCAAAAAACGTTGCTTGACCGGGAAGTTTTTATTCAAAACATGTTGGATGATTCAGAACATGTAGTTGAATCAGTAAATGTACAATGTTATCAGTAAATGTACAAATTCATCGAAAAATCCTAAACATCGAGCAAATTATCACAAGAGAATGAAGCCAAGGCAAACAATCTGGAGAGGAGCTTTTAAGTTTTATTGACATTGTATAGTTTTGTACAGAAGACGGAATGTAACTAACGTAACATCAATGCAGGACTTTTCATCGCATTTTGATATTACTCAATAAATTTTTACTTTCTCAGCACTTTCTAAATTTCCAAACACAGATTGGGTTTTGAAAACAACTTTTAAAAATTTGGGATGTATCAAAACTATTCTAAACAAAAATAAACGAAAATTTGCAGGTTAGAATAGGTTAGGTATGGTAAGGTCAGGTTAGGTTAGGTTAGGCTAGGTTTGGTAAAATCAGATTAGGATATATTAGGTTAGGTGGGGATAGGATTAAGGTAGGATAGGTTACGTAAGGCTATGTCCGATTAGGCTAGGTTGGGTAAGCTTAGATTATAGTAGGTTGGGTTATTATTGGATTAGGGTTAGGTTACTCAATTATTTCAAAACATATTGTGTCACTTGGTGACATAAAGCAGGAAGTACTTTTCCAAGCGGGTTCATCGGCCTTTAAATGTCTCGTTATACCCAAATGCATAGGCACCCAAACGAGGTGGGTATCAATCTGCTTAGCCATCTTGTTAAAAGAAACCAGACAATTCCGGGCTAGTTTCGAAATCGAGTCTTCGAATCTCAACTCTAGAACCTACATTTCAATCGGACTGCCGCTAAAATACCGATATTGCTAACAGATATTACATTATAATTTAATCAGTCCACACCCTCTTTCATTGCTGCAAGTTCAGCTGGAAAACGGATGCAGCAATCAGACAAGCATTTAAATTGAATTCTTTACAGAGTACCCCACAGGTGATATTCATTTCATTTTCGATCCATCCGTTGACAACACCTTTTTGTTTATCTAATTCACTTGCCCACTCTTCGCTGGAAGCAATATCGGTTATGACACCAACCTCGTAAGATGGTTTCGGAAGGAAATAGCTTATATCCGAGGAATATATATGCAGATAAGATTTAAGAAGTGAGATTCTTCATACCAGTAGAGTTCTATCTAACTGTCGTGCTGGTGGTTATCTATTTTGTTAAGATTTCGAGAAGTAAGAGAAAGTGGATTGAGATATACTTTAGTGGCTTCTGATTGACTATATTTTTTTGAGCTGGTCACTTAACCGTAACTTCATACAAAACAGTTGGTTGGGTTATTGAGCTTTATACCTCAACAAAATGAAACTCTAGTCATTACCTTTGTTCAATAGCGCTTTTGTATGAGCAAAGCGTAATGGTAGTTTTCGTACACTTTCAAGAATGTTGGGTTTTCAGCTGTGCCTGCTGTCCAGAATGATCTCCAAAAATACTCAGTTCATCTTCGTTGACAATTGAGGGATTCAATTTGTTTGGTTTCTGCATCTTAGAGAAGTGAACCAATTTTGATTTTATGGATTGACACCAAGTCCATCCAGCTATCGATCCAGAGAGGATAAAAAGAACACTTTTCATTAGATCTCTAAGTAATCCAGGATAGTTTACAGAAGCTCTAATAGTCACATCATCCGTATAAACGACCACCCTAAGGAACATCCCTTTCAGGTTATGCAACCTTTCAGGATTAGTTTTTTAGCGATAGTGAACAAAGTGGTAGAGCGTCAAATAAACACTTTCGTTTTTGGCAGCTCAATAAAATCTGTAACTGATAATCGAATTGGATGAAACTTAGTACATAAACATTTAGTACGGTTCACAACAGTTCTGCATCCAATCTTCCGGTTTTTTTTTACTTTTTTCGTACAACAGAATTTGTGTTTGTTGGGATACTACTGCTTTCTTTAATGCTTTTATAATTAGAACTCCGCGAAATCCACAACATTGGCTAGCTTTTATTTAAAATATTTGATGGATATTAGCTCATTATATATCAAGAACACTATGTTTCAGAGCAGTGGTGGTCAGCCTATGCATCAGCGTCGCGATATTTTTAATAAAAATTTTACTTGATACTAGGTGGATGTTGGCAGAAATAATTTAGGGGCTTACACTAATGGCTTTGAGGGCCAAGGTCATTCGGAAACGTTGTTTTCGTTGTTCTTTTTGCCTTGTTATCTGGCTAAATATTTAGTAAGCCTATAGGCGGCCCACAGCAATTGAATTAATTACACAACATATGAAAGTACTTAGAAAATTTTAAAACAGCATGGGCTACTCTTGGCTTTGGTAGTTCAATGGTCTCCAAATTGATGCTTTTTCAAAATAAGGTCAAAGTTTAAAGTCAATATCTCTAGAAACCATCAGTCAAAAAGTTTGAGACACATCGTTAATTATTTTTTATTTATTTATTTATTTATTTTTATACAGTGTAAATAAGACACGAAGTCTTCTTAAAGCTTACATTGAATAGTTTAATAATAATGTGCCATAAACTTTGAGACAAGACAAAAACAAACAAAAATCAAAAATAATAACAAAGAGCTAATAAAACGAAAGCTAAAAACTGACAAAACTAAAGCTAATAAAATTAAAATTAAACAAATTTGAGTTTGACATTAAATTTAAGGTAAGAGGAAAATTATCACGGATTATACTGTTTGGGGTAATTCTCAAGCCTTTAAAATAAAACAAACAGTTTCTTTTGAAGTGCGCTGTACTTTCCAATGTGTTAACATTTATCGGTAGTTTATTCCAAAGTTTGAAACCATGCACGGAAGTAGTACTTTTTATAAGGTTAGTGCGACATATAGGCAATATCAGGTTCCTAGTGCGGTGCGAAGAATCAAAAATGATTAGTGAATACAAATATGAAGGATGCTGAGAGTGTACTATTTTAAAAATAAACAAGACTACACGGAAAAAGTAATAAAACATCAAATCCATTCCCAAAATTCATTCCATTGCATTCCCGAAACATATTAATAATATCGAAGATCATAAATATATCTAATAGAAGAGTTAAAAGCCAGTCTAAGTCTTCTTTCATTTTCATAACCCATATTATAAAATAAAATATCGCCATTCAAAAAAATGCGGCATAACTAGAGATTTAATTAGGAAAACGAGAAGCTCTAGTGGAGTGTAGAATTCCAAAGTTCTTAACCGATGTAGTGCATACTGAACCTTTTTGCAGATGCTAGTATTATGGTAATTCCAGTCAAGATTCTTGTTGAAGATTACACCCAAGTTTTGGACCTTATCGTGCAATTCCAGGCGGTGGTTGTTTAAATACAATATATATCTATATCGATATCATGTAGTTTTAAGTTCGGGCTTAAACGCTATGGGACAAGTATTTGTTTTTTAATGAATTCGTTTAAAAAATTCGTTTATAGCCCAAATTGAGGCTTAGTTTATATAGTTTTTTATGTTATCGGGCATTTTCCTAAAATTCAAAATGGCGGACAAACATGGTGGCTGCAATCAATCACCTCATCATGAAGGAATAATTTTTACGATGTTTTACTTGCTTGCGGCATATGAATATAATATTTTCCTCAGCAAGAAGCGTTCTTTTTGTCCCTAACCTTAAAAACTTTAAAAAAAAGTTGTGTTTTGGAGTAATGGTAACACAATTTATATTAAAAAAGTAAAAAATCGCTCTGCGATGTATATTTTTTTATTTTCGGAACATTTATTCAACCTGTCTATAAACTAAAAGTTTTTCACGTTGCCCCTAACCTTTTGTATAGGTTTGCTATTAATTTCTAATATTTTAAATGGATCTTTGGAGTTTGCGAATCCAAACACGTTCAACTTGGTGTACGTATATCTTTTACATGCGTACTACTTTTAGTTTGACGGGCTTGAGGCTGCCATCATCATGCGCTGTCTATAACAGCTTCCACTATTCATTCTTTTAAAGACCTTTGGGGCTTCCTCCTGTGATCTCTGTCTTTCGGAAGCAGAGGGCATAGTTGGATCTCTAAGCCTACATGTAGAAAGCTTTTTAGCCCCATTGAAGGTGGTTAAATTCCGATCTGTTTTGTCGGTTTTCGGCATATCCTCTTTCTGTTTAAAAGCTTTTTAGATTTATCTTCTGAAGTTGTACGACAGATTGGTAAGCTGAGAAAGCTTAGAAGAACCAACCTCATTGGCGCATAGGTCCCGATTTACAGTGTCTTCTGTGTTGAAATATGCAGTGCTAGTAGAGATCAACCCAGCATCAAGGTTTCCAGTCACTTGCTTTATCGAATCCTTAGACAAACCTTTCTCTCTTTTAATTGATATTCTAACATTTTTATTAATACTGTTCCCACAAGTAAATTGAAAAACAAAAAACCATCTACTCAGATATACGGGATATGTAGACAATGTATATTACACCTTGAGGTCATCGGGTATCCAGATGGGCGACCTGACCCTTAAAATGAAGCTCTCAGCCCTGTACGAGTCGCATTACACCTAGATCCGGCTCATTTAATATTTTATATCCCGCTAATATTTTACGTTACCTAACCCTCATCTGGATCATTAATTAGCATTCGTTCAATTTCGCTTGATAAGAACCATATGAGAAATAAAAATTAGTAAAAGCATATAAATACAAAAAATCTGCTACAATTAAATTATTGCTTTTATCTTAACAACAATACCGACAACCACAAAAACAAAACAAACTGAATAATCGACATTTTAATGACACGTGATTGTCAAGTAAATATTTAATTAACTGTATCCTAGACTAATGCTTATTTAACTTTTATCTAAGTTTCCTTTTTTTTTAGTTGAACAATTAAAGGAATTAATGACTGATAAATTAATCACAATGTGATTGACACCCAGCACTTGAGATGCAACACCAAATACGGTTAACGTTGAAACTATATTCAAAACTCAGGACTAAAATACAAAATAGCCTAGATAAAACTAATGCTCGGAAAAATACTCTCACAGCAGTAGAACCGCTTGACGGGTTCAGATTCCACAAGGAGAGTGCCAACGCTAATGATCATTATTTCGAAAACAAATAAGTTGTTCTATTTAAATATTTTATTTATATGTTATTATGCACTAAAAGCGTAACTTATATAAGAAAATAGGAAGATCACTGTCCTCAACCTAAATCTTATCAAAAACTAACTACATACTTCTAATGATTTAAGTAAATTAGAAAAAGAAAAAAATCTCGCTAATCAGCAAAAAGTTTTTATGTCTTACACAAAGATCGCTACGACAATAAATTGGTCACGGCCATTGTACTAGGTTTGTTTTGATTTTTTGCAATGTGTAAAACTAACATACTATTAGATAAAATAAAGAAATCAAAAGTCATGTGGTTACAAGCTATAATCACATAATGATTACATATTCAAAACAATAACAAAAAAATGTTGTTGTTGTAATTACATGTACTTTTTCAAACTTTTATCAAATCTGAATAATAAATTAGAATAGAAAAAAAAATGTAAAATTATTTTTTATTGTTAATGTCGTCTTAAATCAATTAATTTAATTAATTTAAATTAGATTAAATCAAAATGCTGATATAAAGCTATAATATGCCTCAATTTTAAACAAAATACTAATTGCGTGAGAAAATATCGACAAAATACAATAACAACAAAAACTATTTTGGCGACGATTTGTTTTATATCTCTTATCGTTGAAATTGCGCTTTAAACAAATAGACAAAAGTTTTGTCAACGAAATGATGCAAATTGTATTGTATTTTTGTATATCAAAAAATCTTTGTTTATTGTGAAATAGAGCAACAACTTCTCCCCCAAAAACATCATAAGGTTATTTAACCTAAACTTCACGAATTATCATTCCTTCAGTTACTTGTGCCGCGATAAATCAAAAATCTGATTGATAGCTAAGTGGGTTAATTGGACTTACAAGATTGATAAGAAGTGATTTTAATTGTTTCAAATCACTGCTTTGTCAGTATTTAAAAATAAATACCGGAATCGAATACAAACTGATATCGAATTTGATTTGTTTTGATATAAAAATCGTTATTACGATTTAATGAGCTTAAAGATGTTGATCGTTGATCTTTGTAATATATTAATTGATTATATTAGAAATTGCTTTTATTTAAAACTCTTAAATCTTGCAAATATCTCAAAAAATCTAAAAACTTACATGCAGTTTAATCTTAAAAGTCAATTTAAAACTAAAAAAAAAATTTACAGACATTTTGAATAAAGGAAACAATAAAAAAGTATAAAGCGGAAAGGAATTGTTTTATGATTTTGGGAAATTGGATTTTCAACATGGATTTTTTTACTGCAATCCATGATTTTTTTTACACTTGCATGTGGAATGGAAAACTCATTTTCGTATGAGAAAAGTAATTTTGATATTTGAATTGAATTTGCAATTTTTTGTGATTTTTGGTTTTTTAAAAGTTTGGCTTTCTTTTGTTTTGAGTGTAGAAAAGTTTGCATTGTCAGCGAGTTTAATGTTGATATGATTTTCTTTTTCAATGTTGTTTCAGTTTAAGGTAATTGGATATTTGAAATGTAAGTTATGAGGTTAACAATTCTGGCTGATATTGAAGAAAGAAAAGATTTTCATCTTTTTTGTTAAAATTTGAATTCCAAAGTTTTTATTAGGTAACATGTTGTAGATCACTTTTTACTTTATGCAGGATGTTATATTCTACGCAGTGATCAATATAATGTTATTTGAATACTAACGCCAAGGGCCAACGTCTAGCAGTCTAAATTATACTTTTATATAAAAGAAAAAATAAACACACTGCCATTTGAAACGAACTTAAACTAAAAAATAAATTTAACACATCAGATTACTACTTGAATGATAATTTTTCTTAACAACCCTTTTAAAGTCATTTTAAGTAAAAAAATGTTTGCAAAATGAATCGAGCGTGGCGACGAAAGTCGTGCTCCATATGGTGCGTTTCAATTCAAAGCAAAAGTACTCAAATTAGCACTGACAAATCAATCTTAAAAGTTGCGGTGGTCACCCAGGCTTTTCTATTATCAGCCTAATGAAGTTAATGTGTCAGAGTTTACACTTTTCATTTATGGCAGCTTCAGAGTTCGATTTAGTACCAAAAGCTTAAATATTCTTTAAAGCGATAGATTACAATAAAAAATTTCTCTTTTATTTTACCTTGAACCTACTGGATATATTCTGGAACGTTGTCACGTATATTCTGATTATCTTTCGCTTACAGAAATATCTTATATTATTTTCACCAATTTTTCAGAAAACGTCTAAGATGCTCAGAATTTTCTTTCGATTTTAAACAAAAACAAAAATTAGTTTGAACAGTTTTGGAATCGCGGTAAATCAAGTTACATTTCGTCTAAACAAAAACTAATTAATTTTTTAATATCGCGTAAAATCAGATACGCGAAAGAAAAAATTGGCATAAAAAGAATTAGGTGTAATATATTTGTATTGAAAAATGACATATGTTGTTTTTTGTTTATTAAATATGAGGTAAGAAGTATTACTAAGAAAACTATCATTCGAATACTAATCTGATGTGTGAAATTTATATATTGAGCTACTAGTTCATTTCCAATGAAAGCATTTAAAAACAATTATTATTATTTACTTTTCATTTTCTTATTTTTAATCGTTGAATATTTTAGAATCAATTTATTATTCGATCTATGGTCGAGGGGCTGCTTGATCGTTAGTACAGAACTTTGAATACCGAGCATCCTTCAGTTTCAATAATGCCTTACCACATCACAGACTTTGCTGTGGCGTACCTAATTTCATCCAACCATTGTATGGATGGTTATTTACTTAAAAATTAAGACAAGAGCGATGCTTCTCTAATCGAATCACCTAACCCATTAAGTATTAAGTTCGACAATAGTAAACCTATCTCCCCAAGCTGTAAGGTTATGTCAGAAATGACATACTGTGTGCCAACCACAAAAAGTGCTCTAGTACGTAGTTCACCTTTCGAGAGAAGAATATTATCAGTTTGCATACGATTCTGATTCTGCTCTGGAATCGGAAATTGGGACCGTGACTCAAAATCCGATAGTAGATTTGACATGTCTACAGTAACCATCACGTCGGAAATTCACCGAAAGGTAGCTTAAGTCCACGTTTCTAATACAATTGGATTAAATGACCTGAAACCGAATATTTCTCGATTGGCTATCTGGTGGGATAGCTTCAGAGGCTCTGAAGGTACTAGATAGAAGGAAGGACACAGGTCCCAAGAGTAACAAGACGGTTCAATCCGTAGCATCGTAAGACTCTCTACATGTCAGCTACATCTGGTGTCAAACGGCACCAGTCATCTGTCAGCAACTGACTACAGCATGTGCTAGAGGACACTGCAAGCAATGTAGCCGGTACAATTGTACCTTCAAAATTCTGGGACGCCGCCAAGCGCATCAAAGTGAACATCACTACTGAAGACTTTCCAACCATCCTCCTGAGCTCTGAACAATTTAGCGGGTTAAAAAGACAAGCAGTAGAGCAAAAATTCGAGGTTATTAAACCTCACTTTGAAGGTTGTTACCAAAAAAATGGTTGGTTGCTGATTAACTGTGCCGATAATATATCGGTGCAGTGGGTTGCAAATGTGGTGCCGATGATATTGATCTGGAAAGTACAGGTACGTACGCTAAAGAAGGACGAGTTACCTCGACCTGTTAGGCTCATAGCTTACCTTCGAGACTGCACCATAGAATCAACAGAGGAGATTCTAAGGCGAATCGGTGCTCAAAATCCGGATATTAGGCCGAGATCATGAATCATCCTGAAGCATACTGTTAAGAAGGATTTCGCGATGTTGGCGTTCATTCCTGACCCACCATCCGAGAAACGTCTTAAAAGTTGAAAATTCAGGTTAAACGGGATGTTCGGTGCGATTCATGCAAGAAATTGCAGAGATCATAGTGCCAAACCAACCTACAACTGCGATACCGAAAGAAGTAGTACCCAGTTCTACCAAGAACGCGCCAACAACTGCTAGCACTAATTTGGGGCATTCGATCGCAAGTGAAAGAGATCGAGAGCATACTAAAATACAAGGAGACACTTGCATGAACATTTATGGACATACTACAGGCTTTTGATAATGTGCATTTTCAAGATATTGCTGAAATGACCACTAAGAAAAATCTAAACACGCACATTTTGGCGTGGATCATCAACATGCTACAGAGTCGGAAAATTACAGCTACACTAGTAAATGCATTGGTAACTGTCAGAGCTTCTAGAGGATGTCCCCAGGGAGGGGTACTCTCTCCGTTGCTCTGGTTCTAAATAGGCTAAAATTTTGGGCTTCACCACTGCAGGGTACGCCGACTATATATATAGCAAGTTATGATGAGAGGTAAACATGACTCTACGGTCGTAGAACGAGCCCAGGCAACGCTGGACCTCGTGATGAATTGGTGCAACGAAGTGGGGCTGTCTGTCAATACACTATAGTGTCGTAATCTTTACCAACAGAATGAGCTTTATAGAAAATATAGAGACTTTAGTTTCACCTGTGGTACAGGTGATTTTAGAGCCACACCAACATCTGCAATGGAAATACTTTTACTACTTCCTCCGTTGCATCTATACATAAATCTGCAGCAGCAACTAGTGCTCACAGACTTTATAGCTAGTCGAAAGACTCAAACCTAGTAACTTAACCGGTCATCTAACGATCCTCTCGGAACATCAGAACGAAGTGGAGACCTGCCACATTTCATACTTTATGCCAAATATCATTGATCTAGATAGACGGTTTATTGTTGTGTTGACAAGGAAAAGGATCGAGAGTTACTTAACAACATTACCATCCAATTCCAGCATCTGGTATCAGGATGGATCCCAAACCAATGAAGGCACTGTTGCAGGAGTATTTGAAGGCAAGCCAATCGGGCTTTAGCACTGGTTATCTCCGCTACAGTAGATCACGCCCAAACCTTTGCTTTCAACTACTGTGTAATGCTATGTGCTGAAAGAGAATATAGAAACACAGATTTATACATTATTATTGATAATCAGGCGACACTATTGACTCTGAAGTCAACGTGCTTCAATTCAAAGCTATTATGGGAATGCTACAAAAATCTATAAAAAATTGCAGAAACTAACCTCGTTACACTTTTATGGGTGCCTGGTTACACAGAAGTACGCGGCAATGTAGAAGCAGACTTGCTAGCTGAAAAGGGCGCCACTACAAGGTTCATTGGTTCAGAACCGTGCTTTGGATTAACCAAGAGTTCGCTCAAATGCGTTATTCAAACCCTTTAACAGAAGCAAAATAAAAAATTATGGAGAATGCGCGAAGGTCTACTGCATTCAAAAAAGTTGTTCACAGAAAGATTTTGTTTGCTAGAAGGTGAAAACTCCCAGATAGGTGGCAATTAAATTTTCACAAAGAAAACTAGAAATTTGTTATGGTATGATGGATTCCACAGCGATTAGAGCAAGCTTTAAAAGATTCAGGGATGGGAAGGTATGTATGTATTGAAGGATGTAGGCTTTGCTGCATGATTCCAATAAGTTGTAGTGGTAAAAAGTGAATTGTGAAGATAGAAATTTGGGGCTTTTAAAGTCAAAGAAGCGACCCAAATTTTTAAAGGGTTCAATTAAGTCTTGTTTTATTTGTTTGTTAGTTTAAAATCGAGATAAGCTTTTTATTCTGGTTTTTGTTTATTGTTTTGCAACAAATAAAGCTTCGAAATCAGCATACTTTAGCTGGTAGATATCGTTAGAGTGAGCCAGGATTTGGGTTTGTTTTTGAAATGGTAGCATAGCATGGTGTATGACATTTAATATTAAAAGGAGGGAGGAGAATGATTAGACGATTTTTGGAAATTTTAGTCTTGAAAAAGTTTGTAAAAATGTAAAAAAAAGTCGATATTTAGAAACGGAGCGTAAAAGTTTTCGACGAGAGGAGAAGGGGCAGGGTTCTGGATGATGAAGGATACAGGTGTTTGTTGGGATCTAAGTGATGATACTCAGGGAAAGATTTTTTTTTTAAATCAATGTGATCTTGTTGATATTTTGTGTCACCTAAGGACAGGACGTGTTTGTCAAATAAGTAACATTTGCTGAATTTGGTGTTGGAGCGGTGTACGGATAAATAGTTAAAGAGCATGTTGGAGGCAATAGGTTTATGTAACAAGTTGATGAAGATTGTGCGGTCATAATTACGAGTAATGCTGATGTTCAAAAAGCTGTGTAATGACTGACTATTCTTAATTGAACTCTCAAAACAAGAGTATTTGCATTTATTTCGGCTCCGGCCTTTAAATTAAAATAATTGATTTCAACAAATACAAAATATTTATGTATGCTACATGTTAATCATGCAATGCTTAACATTTGCATTCTATCAGCTAATTACTTTGTTACGTCATTCAATGTTAAATTAATAATACATGTTTCTTTCTTCATAAATACTAAGAATTTTTATTATGTAAAGCTAACTGCAATTTATAATAAGGAGAATGGTTGTCTGTAGTTGTAGAGAATATTTGCTCGTTTAAATAAGAATTGTTTAGTGAGGTGATATATGGAAATGGTAGACTTTCATTTTATGTTGAAATGGTATGAGGAAATTTGTGTTCGATTAAAAGTATAATTAAAGGGAAACAAGAGATGGAGAATATATGCGGCTATATAAGTGGCTATATATACTCGGTAAAATGTTTGTTACAGGACATTATGTAAGTTTCAATCAAAAAGAATCGTGTTATCGTACCACTATTGTTTTAATGTGGTTTAGTTAAGCGAATAATAGTTATTGTTTAAATTAAATTCTTTTGATATACAACCAAAAAAATATTATAATCAATAAGATCCAGTCGTCGTTTATCTGCATATGTACATATGTTAAGTTGTTAAGGCGGCAAGCAAATTCCCAGCTAGCACATATTTGTAGCAATAGAGCTAATGTAACAAATAAAAGAGTCGCAAGATTAGATATGTAACGCAACTGTAGCTCCATTGCGACAGAAAAAGCAGAACTTACGGTATATTTTGATACAACTTTGGTCGCAATTGGGCGACAAATGTGTTATAGCTATGTTTAAAATGTGCTGTTGTAACAAACTAAAGTTGCACGCAACAAGATGAAACAACGAATGTTTTGGTTTATTTCAGTTGTATATTGTAATGTTTTAAAAATGTTTTTAATAAGTATTCCTTTACATGATTTTTATTGAAATAATTTATAAGTTTTATAAGTTATAAAAGTCAGACATAACTCAATAAGTACTTTGAAAATAAAAATTTCATGATTTTTAGACCAAAATTTTATAACGTATGCCATTTGGTCAACGAGTGTGGTTGTTTTACCTCTGGAAAATTTACGCGCCACCCAAATGTTGAAAATTCGGAAAATAATTGGAAAACTGGAAAATTTGTGAATTTTTATTATAACCATAAAATCTACAAATATATATCTAAATACATTTTGTAACGCTCCTAGTGTCATATTGCACCGTTAATTGTTAGAGGAAATAAATAATACTATAAAACACTTAGACTTTTCTCAAATAAAACCGCATGGCGTAGGAAATACATAGAACAACGAAAAATATGGCGAACATACAGCTTCAAGATAGATTGCTTCCAAAGTTCTTGAAACTAAATAAAAACCTCATTGCAGCGTCCCTGTTACTAATGGGCTATCTAAAATTATAGTACTCGATTCGTTTTCTTCTTCTGTAATTGCAACTGTATAAGAACCTCATTGTAGCATCCTTGTTTTTTCTGTCATTGCAACTAAATAAAAACCTCGCTGCAACGTCCTTGTAACAGTAATTTGAGGAAAATATGTGTAGTCACATCAAGGTTGCTAGCTCGTTACTGGATTTGTGACAACTACAATAAAATAACATTTTTTAAATGCGTTACAAAAATATTAGCTTTATTAACTTTAATTGAACTTAAACATAACTTCTCCCTTTGCAACTTTTATGAAACATTTTAACAACAAGTGTATTTTTCCGTAACAAAATAAAAACAGTATTGTAACTGAGCCGAATGATTTGTTGCCAATCGCTAAGTCGAAACTGTAATATAACCCATATGTGACTAAATTTGTTTCAAAAAACTGAATTGCAACCGAATTGTAACATATTTATGTTACAAATCGAAATCTGTGCTAGCTGGATTAAGATGCATTAACGGTGTTAAAAAGAATCATATGTTGTATGGAATAATGGTGACCGTCTTGATTTGGTCCCATCGGTTGCAAATAGCATTTAATGCTATTTGTACAGCAACCTTGGTAAACAGGAAAATGATATCAAATGAAACAAGGGTGTAGGCAGGTGACAAAGATGAGTAGCTGGTGTCGATCGGACGCAAGAGAATGCCCTGTTTCTGTATTTAAGAAAAGCCGTAAATTTTGGGAAAAGTCAATTCGGTGGATCATAAGCCGAATGAGGTTTATAAATTGAACAAAACAGACTCAACAAAGACGTTGTTAGAAAGGATTGTTATTGACAATTGAATATGTGGGGTATCCGAAAGGAGTAAGTTAATTTTTAACTTACTCCTTTCCTTTTTAACTTACTCCTCCTTTAAAACTAATATAACATTTGTCGGCTGAATGAGTAGTTAGTTACGGGTGAGAGGAAAGAAAGCGTCGATATGAGAGGAGATCTTGGATCAGGATAGAGTCGGCGTTCTTAAAACATTAACGACTCAAAAATCTGTGTTTATTAGACATTTTCCTTTAATATCTAAAACAGCCAGTTCTCACGTAATCACACATTTATTTCGTACTATCAGATTCCGTTCATAAATATCTGTCTATTTATGACGTTCCACTGTAACGCATATTTTTTTAATTTTAAAACATTTAATGGATGTTATTTTTAGATGTTTAATCAATTGTTTTTTTATTATTTTGTCAAACAAATATATTTTTTTTTGTTAAACAGATGTTGAAGTAGAGTAGATTGATTCTGCGCAGGTGCGTTGATCTTGTCACCATTAATAGGGTGCCTTGTGTTGCATTGTTATAAATGAGATATGTACGTAATATTAATCATTGGTAATAATATGAATTAATTATTGTTTATTTTAATTGTGTATTTGTTATTGTTTTGATTTTATAGTATGAAACGGATATTTGAATAACTTTTCTATATCGGTTTCATTTTTTTGATTATACATCGGTGAATTTCTCTTGTGTGTTTTGATTCTATTTAGGTTAAAATGAAACAACCGATAACAACTGAGATGGATGGATTCCTTCTAAAAATAGAGCGTTGTGTGTAACAACATTGAAATAAGATTTTACTTAAGTTATAACTTCCAAAAAAAGATAATTTATTAGTCCTCAAGCTTGATGATTAGAATTTTTTGAGTTATCAAGCAAATGATTTCGTTAAATATAAAACGATTCTATTATGTTATCCAGAAGAATATTCATTGTTATTATTGCAAAATATTTTAAATTGATTATCAAAAAGGGAAATCTATTAATTTTTGTTTAGTTAATCTCAAAAAAAAAAATAGTAAAACAAAAAATTGGATTTAAGCATTTGTCTTATCTTAAATGTGAAGTTTGTTGATGAATAAATATTAAAGATATTGAAAATTACCTGCTATACATTTTTTTTTGCAAATACAATTGATGAGTCCGTTACAAATTTAATTTCAAAGAACTATGTAAGAATCAATAATATTTATGATGTGGAAGAAAGACAAAAGCACGGGAACGGAGAAAAGCAATTACACTCTAGTTAGTGGTCAACCTTAATCACCAGAATAGTTCACATGGTGAAAATTACATTGAATGCCGTGAGACAAGTTATAAAGGAAGTCGACAGCTAGTTGTATCCTCAAAAAGCGTGCTCAGCCTCAAGAAAATATACAAAACTGTTAATAATTATAACAACTATATCACGGAAGGTATACAATTTGGACAACTATCAACATATTAAGTAAAGCTTTTTTGTATTTATATATATTTTTTTATTTTTAATATGGTTTGTCATCATATGCCTATGTAATAGTGTTTTTATTTATCTTCTATGAATATGGCTTGTTGAATTTGTTTTAAAAAAAAGTCCTTCCCGGCTTAGAATTCATGGGTGTCATTAATTTTTAGTTATATTATTTCGGTATAGATACCAAACAAGTTTCTAAAAACCTTGCGAGATTTGAAAGAACGAAGTATGTGTTAGAAGGAACTAAATGGATCTTAAATGGCGCGGAAGCTTTTCCTCAAGGCCGGTAAGTTTATAAGCGATAATGATGTGTAGGAGATACAAATTTGGGACCTTGACAATCATTTGGGTTTCAAGCATTTGGAAATCTTGATGTTGAGGCGATTGACGACGTGGGATGGATCAAAGTGAATATTTTAAAGAGAGAGAGAGCTTGTTTTTATCTATGGTATTGTGAAAAAACAAATAAACAAGAAATAGACGGTTGACGTTGTATACGGTATCCGAAATTCGTAAAGTAACAATAAGAGAGTCTAAAGTCATAAACAGAGGGTGTAAAGTAATTGAGGTCGTACAACAAATCCGTCGAAAAAGAAATGCCGTATTTCAGCTTAATTAAGTTGAAAATAGTTCATTATTAGTTATTACGTAGCCTTACAAAAAAGGTCCATCACAGCAAAAACTACATTCATAACAACATAAAGAAAAGACCAAAACAAGTCATCATATACATTATGCATAGAATTTTTTTCGGATGAAAAAGTTTTCTGATGGAATCGAATCCAAACTACAAAATTGTTTGTGATACATTTTGTTTGAAAGAAGGGGTTCGTCTTTTTAGGGTTTCGTTTTTTATACGGAACACTATTGGTGAGAGTACAACGTGTTTTTCACATTATTTCGATTATCTCGTGAACCATTAATCCGATGAACTTAAAATTTGAGGTGCTTATAAAACTAACCTATCCGCACAAGATGGCGGGTTAAAAAATAAATAAAGTTGTGTTCGTTTGTTTTAAGGAGGTACGATGTAAAGCCTTTGAAAACATACATTTTTTTAACGAGACGAATAGGGTATCATATGAAAGGGCTTCATTTTAGCATTATTTAAAAATATATTTTGGAATTTTTCACCCCACCATTTTTTGTATAATTTTGAAAAATGACGTTTTCGGGATGTTTTATTGCCCCGATTAGCTCCGACCCTACTTCATCGAAAATCTTGAAATATATTTGGAATGGTAGAAAATTGAGTAGATTTTTAATGAAAAATATAGAAAAGTGGCAGACACTCATAACTATATTTATTAAAGGGGTGGGAATGTTAAGGGGTAAAAACATCATTTAAAACCAGGTCATGTGGTGTGTCGTTTGAAAGAGCACTTGATTTTAGAAATATTACCATTTTTTTTAGAATTTTGCAATGCATAGTTTTTGAATTATTATCAATAAAGTGACACAAAAAGTTGGTCCCCCCTGCATTTCGAGCCTAATTAACAGAAAAATTTGAAAAAATTCACAGAGACAGGAAGTTTAATAAACTCTGAACGAAAAATATAGCGAACTCTCAAATAATTGTATTTTTGTGTTTTTAAGGGATTGGGGTGGGGAAGGGTGAAAAAAAACTTTTTTGACCCAAGCGAGTGGGGTGTCATTTGAAAGAGCTCCAAATTTCAGAAACTTGGCAATTTTTTTTACAATTTTGTGGTACACAGTTTTTGAGTTATTCTAAAAAATGTGCAAATTCCAGACCGTCCCCCCCCCCTACGTTTCGACACTGATTGACAGAAAAAATTGAAAAAATTCATAAAGACAGGAAATTTGCTATATTTTGAACGAAAATTATAGCGAACTCGCAAATAATTATATTTCTGTGTGTTTAGGGGATGGGTGTAAGGAGGGTAAAAAAAAACTTTTTTTGACCCAAGCGAGTGGGGTATCATTTGAAAGAACACCATATTTCCAAAACATTGTAATTTTTTTTAGAATTTTCCGGTACACCGTTTTTGAGTTATTCTAAAAAGTGTGCAAATTCCAGACCGTTCCCCCACCCTACGTTTCGACACTGACTGACAGAAAAAATTGAAAAAATTCATAGACAGGAAATTTGCTATATTTTGAACGAAAATTATAGCAAACTCTCAAATAATTATATTTCTGTGTGTTTAGGGGATGGGTGTAAAAGGGGTAAAAAAAAACTTTTTTTGACCCAAGCGAGTGGGGTGTCATTTGAAAGAGCACCAAATTTCCAAAACATTGCAATTGTTTTTAGAATTTTCCGGTACACCATTTTTGAGTTATTCTAAAAAATGTGCACATTCCAGACCGTTCCCCCCCCCCTACGTTTCGACCCTGATTGACGGAAAAAATTGAAAAAATTCACAGAGCCAGGAAGTTTGCTATATTTTGAACGAAAATTATAGCGAACTCTCAAATAATTATATTTCTGTGTGTTTAGGGGATGGGTGTAAAAAGGGTAAAAAAAAACTTTTTTTGACCCAAGCGAGTGGGGTATCATTTGAAAGAACATCAAATTTCCAAAACATTGCACTTTTTTTTAGAATTTTCCGGTACACCGTTTTTGAGTTATTCTAAAAAATGTGCAAATTTCAGACCGTTCCCCCCCCTACGTTTCGACACTGATTGACAGAAAAAATTGAAAAAATTCACAGAGCCAGGAAATTTGCTATATTTTAAAAGAAAATTATAGCGAACTCTCAAATAATTATATTTCTGTGTGTTTAGGGGATGGGTGTAAGGGGGGTAAAAAAAAACTTTTTTTGACCCAAGCGAGTGGGCTATCATTTAAAAGAACACCAAATTTAAGAAACATTGCAATTTTTTTTAGAATTCTGCGATGCATAGTTTTTTAGTTATTGATGAAAAAAAGTGCTATTTTAAGTGTATGTATACCACCCTATATTTCGACGCTGATTTATAGAACAAATATTCCCAATTTAGACTATTAAAATACTTTAGCTAACACAAACAGCTATGGATAAGATTTAACCTCAAGTAACATTTTTGATCAATGTAGATGTGATTGACATTTACTATTGACGTTTACGATTAAACATTTATTCTGTTATGCGTCCATAGTCTGGCGATATAAAGACTTTACAACATAACTTTATGTCATTTATTTTTGATAATGTGTTCTTTTACATTCACGGAACCCTTGGCGAGCGAATTTTATTCGCACTTGTCCGACTTTTTTAATTTAAACCTACAAATCATGTTGTAATCACTATTTTAAGCTATTCTGAGTAAAATGTTTGAAAAGTTTTTTCACTATATTTATGAGAATGGAGCTTGGTTTCGCTGCTTCAAACAAAATGTGACAGTCTATTACTAACGAGTTCAACATGCATACTCTAATTAAAATATTTTCACTAGATGTCTCCTCTAACACTCAAGTTGCAAAATAAAAGGCACACATGACACACATAGATGCTAAGTAACTCAGTGTTTAACAAAAAATAATGAAGTTTGTGAATCATCAGTAATACCAACAACAAACAAACAGAACACAAAACTTTACAGTAATAGTTGTGTCTGATTATTTGTGTTTATACACACTTTGTTGCCTCTGATATTGACTCATCATTGTTTTGATTTTTTTATAATTTAAAATTTAATTTTTTAACGGTGATGAGATTACAAACAAACATGCAATTTAAAACATAACAATATATTCGCGGTGTTAGTTATCGTTGTTCTTACGATCATTAAATTAAACTCAGGCAAATATCTTTTTATAGTTTTTTGATATGATCATGTAATAATAAGATTACGAGAACAAGATGAAATCTTATTTACCTATTCTCTATAACTCCAGTATATACTTGTTCTAAGTCATTATTTTACCAAACGTATTTATCAGCCATTCGTGTTGTTGGTACAAATAAGAGTACAACATTCTTTGGAAAAAAAAGTAATTGGATATAATGAATCACTCAACCAGATCATATTATAAATTAAAATAAAAGTTTAGCTACTTTTATTTAAATTACCTTATAGAAAACATTATTCTTTCAATTGTCATAAAATTGTGTACAAATGCATCAAAAATTAATCACAATTAGAATTTCTTACATAAACACAAAACATAAATTGAAAATTTTCTTTAAGATTTTATTTTGGAATATAGAATGACTAATAAAAGTTATAGACTTGAAGTGTTTTTCTCTTATTGTCAAATTTAAATCAAATAAATTTTAATTTTTTTCTTCTCAATTTTGGATTGAATTTTTTCATTATATTTTTTGACATGGATATGTTAGAATTATTTGAAGTAATAAAATCGTAATTAGAGGTATTGTTAGGATGATTGTCATATTTTTATTTTGAAGATTTTGAATGATTATTCAATTTGTCATTTTTGGTTTTAAATTTGTGAAGTTTAATATGAATTCTTTAACTCATTTCAAAACATTGAACCTTAAGGAATGAATTTAAATCCAAAGCTCTTGATAAAAAAATTAGTAAGCAGGGAACACATCGTGTAATTTTCTTTTCATTTGTTGTCAAGATTCTTCAATATTAGAAGTAATGGCGATAATAGGAGATTTTTTTCTACTTGATACTACAATTTTTCTTATAATCTGAATTGTGGCACACATCCTTTTTAAAGACCCTTAGACCACTTATATATTGGTCTCATCCAGGTTATTGTTTTTAAAAAGCTTTATAACCCACAAATTCGGCGTTTGATTCCTCTTGTTTTGCTTAGGTGGGGTTTCCACAAGCTTCCAATTTCCGATCTAGATCTTTTAGAACTAAATACTACCACAAGAATCAAAATGTCCGAGAACGTAATGGTAGTAGCAATAGGACCAACAATTAAAAAGATTTTTGCAATTGATCGTATGGTGTGATGGGAAAACGTTGTCGCCGACCCAGCCAATTCATTTAAACTACCACCATCATCAACAACTGAAATATCTGATCTAAAAAACTACAAGTTCCTGTCACCGACGCTACTAATTTTACTAAGCGTCGACTTTTATATATGATCCAAACTGCAAACTGAGTTTCTGAATGACACTGGGGTTGATATTTCAGGTGTGCGTTTTAGTTTTCAATAATCCCAATTTTATTTTATTCGCAACTTGTGGTACAACGATCAGTACTTGAGCTAATCAGTTACTTAAATTAGACCTAGGGATAAGATTAAAATTTTAAACATTCCTTTACGGTTGCTTCAGTCAGTAAACCAACCATTGGAACTGAACCTCGTCAAATTCGGATTACTAGTTGATCATAAACGAAAGCATTTAGTTGGTACAAATACTTTGCTATCGATTAACCCTGTTTCAACTAAAACGGATATACCTACTCCGATTCGCTTGCAATTCGGCAGTTAAGGTGAAATTCTTCAAAAATTTATACATGATCTCAAGAACCCAGATACGATCTTCAAGTTCAATAAACAGTGATTCATCGTATCCCTACGATTTGGGCAACTACCATTTTCTTGACCTCGTCGACTTGAACAAAGTAAACAAAAGATCGCAAAGACCGAATTTGATCAGATGGTTCAAATCGGAATTTGTTAACCGTCATCTGTTCAAGTTTCATAAATCATAACTTTTGCATTTATTTCCGAAAAAGCTGATGATTGGCGACCTTGCAGTGACTATCTTCGATTAAATGCGGTACCGTACCCTGCCCTATATGAGACGTTTTCCTGTGAGATCACATCACCTATTTTATGCCTTTAGGCGAGTGGAGGTTTGTTCATGCTCCTGGTAGACAATTATAAGTTCAAGAATATGGTGCGTAAATTTTGACGCATCGTTCGTTACTCTTATGTCACATACATTTATTCGTCTTACTTCCATTGTGGTGAACACTTGATCTTTTTATTGATCTTTAGCGCTCATCACTTGTTTATTGTAATATTCTTTACACTAACCTCAGTCTGCTAGCTAGGATGGTAGAGCCTGAGACTCTTAAACTTAGGGTCATAGGGTCATTGGGCACCTTCTTTTCTTGAAAATATCTGGTGAACCGTGTATGTCTAAAAGTTGGTCGCACAGCTGAATAAAACCTGTTCACTCCAAGCCAGAATTCTGGCGACCAACCTCAGCACAAGAAAATTTTAACATTAACATTCAATATTACAAAACTAAATTTTAAAATGCAAAAAAAATTCTAAAATTAAAAAATAAAATAAATTTCAAAATAATTAAAAAATTTCAAGAATAATTAATTTCTAAATAAAATTAGAAAAATGTCAATAAAAGTTAAAACAATTTAAGCACATTTTTGATTATAAGAAAATTCCGAAGAAAAAAAAAACGGAGTTGTGGCTGACAACTCAACTCCTTCCAAAAAACTAGGTAGACCAACAAAAATATATTTAGTTACAGGAAGCATGATAGCTTGTTTTGGTAACGATAACAGTCTGACAGACGAACATATTTTTCTGCTATGTTTTTTCCTGCCAGCCCAATGCCAACACTCAAACAACATGTAGTGAGAAAAAGGTGTTAAAATTGGTGTTGCCTTGGATTTAATGACCACTTATTAATGAACACACGACATCCTATCTGTTATCGTCCACGCTCACTGCACCCCAACGACACACTAACAAGCTATGTTCTAACGAAATCATGAAGACAATGGAAAAACATTTTTTATGAGAATAGCTATCTAAATTTTCTACTTGAACGTCTGACGAAAACCACAGAGTAGAGTTGTGCTCGCGGTAGCCATCAATTACCAACACAGTCCATCTCCTGCTGTAGCATCTTTTCTGACCTCCTCGACAAAATAATAACTTTGCTCTACTCATAGTCTTTGGGATAGTAAGTCTCGAGAAACGGTAACCTGGACGGCTATAACTCACTCTTGCGGTATTAAATAACACAAAAACATTTAACCATTTTTAAACCAATTAAAAAAAAATTTGTTTTGTCCAGAACAACTTTGTTCGGATCGAACACATCCAACTACTACTGGTCTGGAAGCCCCGTTAGACACTTCAAAGGAAGCTCTGGACCCTAAAAATAATTATCGCATTAATAATTTTAATAATTTACTCATGGAGGAATCAGTTTTTGTTGGTTTGTACATTTTTTTAATTTTTGATCGACAGGTGTGACAACCTCGCATACTTCAGTCCCTGCTATTGATAAACGAGTTAACGTGAGATACATACCATTGATAATAGCTACTAGCCAAACTCATTTATTAGTGGCGCTCGCGAATGAAGTTTATTAAGTCAACGGTTATCTTAGTTATGGAATATCCCTTGATGCTGGAACATTTATGACAGGTGAATTACTATCAGAAACATTAAAGAAACTGCGTGCCTTGAGATGATGCCAACTAGCTACAGTCTGTGAAATCGAGAATGTCTTTCCTCAGCCCAAGTACATGACTCAACTCCTCCTCCTTCGGGTAAGTTTATCCAAACATAGTGAATTAACTACAAACTAATACATTAAAACGATGCGCCTTTGGTCCAAAGTGATTCTTGAATCAAAAGTTGCGCCAACTATTGAAAATGAATAATTAATCTATACAATAATCAATAATCAACAAATGATGCGCCAATGGTCGTGGCTTTGTTGAAGATGTATAATAATTCGATACAATAAGCAAGCAGATTAAGCTTTATTTTACTTCAAATTACAACAAAATCTTTACTTACTATACCACACTTACACACCTCACTTAAGTCGAAAAAAAATCAAATTCAATAAAAAAGAAAAAAATTATAAATAAAGACAATGAGAATAAGAACTAAAAAGATAACAAATGATTATAATTTATCTCACTCTTTTTTAAAATTTATTTATATTTAGTATTTATATAACGTGACGATGACTCGATATATAAATTTTTCCCTATAAAAAATCGCACAACGCGCCTAAAGAAATTTTCACTTGAAAGAGGATACTACAATCACCAACAGAAAATAGAAAAAAATGAAAAAATAAAACAACAACAAAAAGTATAAAAAAAACAGAATAGCCACAAAAATTGAAGAAAATATTGAGATGTTGTAAAAATTCCCTGAATGCATTCTAAATTTTTCATCGTATTGACATCACACTGTGCTAAATAAAGTAGCAATAACTTTAAAAAACTACATTATCGATCAATTTAAAATTCGTAAAAAGGAATTTCTATTATTTTTATGAATAAAAGAACAATAATTTTAATGGTATTTATAAAAATAAAAAAAAAACAATAAAAAATGTACCACTCCAGGAATTGAACTCTCGACCATATTGCAATTTGAAACGTTATGACCGAATAGAGCTGTTTTATATCTAACTTATTTATTTAACGTGATAACTCGAATCTACAATTTTTTCCCCATATAAAATCGCATAACGCGCCTAAACAAGTTTTCGCTTCAAAAATGTTCGACCATCAACAGCTCAGAACTCATGTTGTTGTGGGACCTATTACACAAAAAATTTATTATAACAACATAAGGTGAAACTCAAATAATCTTTCGCGACTTTCACATACATACATCGAAATTATATACAACAAATATTTGTATCAAAATTCCATATAAAAATTTATCAAATCAACTTCCAAATACCAAAAAATCGTTAGAGTTCAACCAACAAGTAACACCAAAATTTTAACATTTGAAATTCTTTGTTTTCCTGGCTGAGAGGAAAAACACATTATTTCAAAAAAACACAAAACCACCAAAATGAACAAAATAAAACAAAAAAAAAAGTCAAAACTCCATTAAATTTTATTCTTTAGAACTTTTAGTTGTTTTCTTTTTTTTTGTTTGCTTGATGAAAATGAAAATGAGGCGAAGAAAATCTTTTTATTATAATGTTTCAACCCTTTTTTTCGTTGAAATTGTTGTTGTTGCTGTAGTGTGTATCTTGTTCCAGTAGATAAATTAAGGAATCCGTATTGTCGCGCCGGAAACAACATTAAACCAACAGAAAATAGGTAAAATTTGAATATTTATTAGAATTATTTTTCTCGGTTAAATGAAAAATATGAAAAAATAAATTAAAATTGAAAATAAGAGTGAGAAGATGATGATGCGGATGATGACTTAGATGAATCGGTTTAATTCTATAAAGAACAATAATAACATCATAACTTGATTAAAGTGGTTAAATGGATGGGTGATTTTGTGTTGTTGTTTCTTAAAAGTTTTATGTAAATTAGATTTTAAGTTCGATTAGAGAAGATAGCGTCTACGAGAAACCTAAAAAAAAATATTAGGGAGACAATTTATTATTTTTAATTTGTCTTAAACTTAACTGAACTAAAACTTCAATTTTTCTTATCTGTTTGTAATAAATTTTATTTCTGTTTGGAATTAATATTTTTTTTAATTATTTTCTGATAACGCAATTCAATGAATTGATTGTATTATAAAAAAATTAATTTTTATATGAGTACATTGATTTGTTGTTTTATTTAATTATTTTCTATTCTAAAAATAAAATATGATTTTGTTGACCCTCGTAAAATTTTAGTTAATTATGTATTTTGATTATTTATTAGATTCTCATGTTTGGGTTAAATGTAATTATAAATAAATCAATAAGAGTAGCACAAAACAATTTTTGTAGGACATTTTTATTGATATTATTTGCATTGTAAAATAACCATTTTGTCAGTAATATACTTGTAAGCCGAGCGTTCTCACAACTTATATACAATGTTTTATAGTTTTGTGTAAACCACGGTTCCACATATAGACACCGTTAAAAGAATATTAATTTGGAAAGATTTTGAGAGTGATTTTAAGTAACTATTGTAAATATTGGAATTCACTTGAATTTTGCAATTCGAATTCATTTCTCATCTCTTAGAAAAACTCCTGATTAAAATTTTTTTATGCATTTCGAGTTGCTGTTGTTTTCTCGGAAGGACAAACAAAAATATTGGTTTTGAATCTGTTGGTTGCATCTCGTTTTTTCACAGTGGATTTTGTTTTAAGGCACTTTTTGGCTAAAAGAATTTTAGAAAACGAACGATTTTTCTAGAGAGGACGGTTTTTTAGATCGAATTAATTAACTATAAACAAAACGCTGTATTGTGAACATAAAACCGTGTAAATAGAAGTAAAGTTATTTTTAATTGTGAATAAAGTTTTATTTAGTACAAATATTTGTGTATTATTTTGGAAACAGTGTACTGAAAATTGCTATTGAATATTCTTGTTAAGGAGTATTGTTTGCATAACTGTTATCATGTTGTTGTGCAACATAAGTAGTGTTGAATAATTAAAAAAACCTGGTGTTTTTTGCTAACTATTCAGTGATCGAATCCAGAAGATGATTTGGAAATTACGATTATTAGGTCGAGAGTGAGGCCAGTTCGAAGAAGATATAAAAACGTGAGAATATGATAATTTTGCGAGGGGAGGGATCTGTTTTTATTGATTTGCAATTTAGTTTATTTTTGATTTTTGAGTGTGACAACCTCTCTCTGGTTCCTGTTATTGGCATACGAGTTATCGTGAGATATGACATATACATTGCAAAAGCAGTGAGATAGCACTGGCCAAGGTTGTTAGGAAGCTGTGGTTCCGCAAAATTTCATTTGTCCGGACAATTAAGTTTTGGCATGGATCAACATGATCAATACAACTTAACCTTCTTTTTAATCACTTCTTTCTCAACCCTGTTTGCAATGATTTTTTTTTCATCGATTTCTGTCTCGTTTTAATATGTTGTTGATTCATATTTTTTTTTGGTAATATGTGCATGAACATTTTGAATTTAAAAGACAGTTGATTGGAATTAAATCAATAGCAGGTCCTGAATAACTACACAAAATTAGAAAACCTATATTAACTGTGTAGTATCTTGCTAAAACGCGACGCGTTCTTTATTGTTATAAAAAAAGCTGAATAAATAAAAGAAAGAAAAGAAAAGAAATAAAACTAAATTACAGATACACGAGGTGTGCCAAATCATAAAAAATGAGGAAACAATTTGTAATTTTAAAAGTGATAAGAAGGATTTTTCGAATAATTATTTTAATTTAATCCGATTGTTCTAAAATTTAAAGTAACTTTAAGCTTTTCACTTGATTACCATTTTTTAAGTTAATTATAACATAGTAACTCATGTTAAATTGTATATCGTTTTTTGTTTATATAATTTATGTCAAAAACTTTATTTTCTTATTGTGATATAATTTTTTATTATTTTTATTAATAATCCTGAAGATGGGCCTAGCCCGAAATATATAGATTTAATAATAAAAATTATATTCAATCAAACGGGGTAAATTGAGGAAAAACAAAATAATAAAATATAAAATTTTAAACCCGGCTAAACAAGTTTATAATATGAATTGTGATCCACTCTCAAACCAAATGGATATTTCGCGACAAAATATGTCTAATGAGCTAAACATCTCTAATCAAAATGAATTGATTAGTATTAAAAAATTAGCTTATCAAATGGCGCGTCTTGTGTTTTTGCTTAAATGTAGAAGATGGAATATTACTCCAATTTTTATTTTACATAAAACACAACGAATTTCGATTAATTCAAAATGTAAAGAAGCACATTCTAAAGTTAATAATGCTGTGCAACAACTAAATAAAGTGATTTTAAATGCTGAAATTGCTGACTGTAATTTTAATATAAAATATCTTAAGGATTTTTGCGCACCTGATGTACAAGAAACAATACAATTTAATGAATTTCTTACACAAAATAATAAACATTTGTACACTAAATTTGTACGTTTACAACTTGAACAAGAAACATTGGAAAATATTAATTTAGATGAAAAATTTATTCAAAATATATCAGATAAAGATGTACCAAAGGAGATGATGATTCTTTTGAGTTTGGGTCCTAAATTTACACTTCCCATTAAACAAATACCAACATTAGAATTAATTGCTGACATAGAGTTTATTATTTCAAAATATACTGATGATCATTTACGTAAGCAAATGCGTTCTCATTTGACTTATATTATCACAAATCATATAAAAAATAAAACAAAATTTAATCGTATTGATAAGTTCCTTTTAATGGCAATGAAAAAAACAACTAAGTTCTTAAAGGAAAATCCAGATATCCACATTTCAACAAGTGATAAAGGTAATATTACAATTATTGCTAACTTATCTGAATATGAAGATAAAATGAATCAATTACTAAATGATGATGAGAGTTTTGAGATATTACGTATTGATCCAACGGCAACACTTGAAAGAAAAAATAATAGATTGATTAGTACATTGAATAATAAAACGCACCAATATATTACACAAGAAATGGCTAAGAATCTCAAAACTTATATTTCAATTCCTCCTCGTATTTTTGGTCAAATTAAAATACATAAACCTAATAGAAATATACGTCCAGTTATCTCTACTATAAATTCTCCATGTTATAAATTGGCTAGATTTCTGTCAAGAGTTTTGAGAGTTTCGTTTACTTCTAAATATACTTTAAAAAATTCTACACAATTTGTTAAGAAAATTATCAAACAAAATATTCCTGAAGAAATTAAATTGATTTCATTTGATGTAACTAACTGTTTTACAAATATCTCACCTCAATTGGCATTAAAAATAATTGAAAGAGATTTTGATGAATGCATTAGTACAAATACAAAAATTCCTAAGAAAGAATTTCTGAATCTTTTAAGTTTTTGTTTGATTGATTGTAACTACTTTAAATATGAAGAAAAATTTATGAAAATGAAGAATGGTTTATTTATGGGGTCTAGTTTAGCACCAATTTTGGTACAATGTGTTCTTGATGATGTCATAAATCAAGCATTACTTAAAATTGATTTTACTCCACTTTTTTGGTATTCATATGTTGATGACCATATTACATCTATTCCTGAAAATAAAATACAAATGGTCCTTGATGCATTGCATTCGTATGATCCTAAAATCAGATTCACATATGAAGTTGAACAAAATAGCATATTAAATTATTTGGATTTAAGTATTCATCATTTGGATAATGGAAAGATTATAACTAATTGGTATCATAAAGAGATTGCTTCTAATCGATTATTAAATTACTATTCTACACATCCACGTAATATGAAGTTAAATGTAGCTAAATCTTTTATTCGAAAAATATTTCGACATAGCCATATAAACTTTTGGAATGATAATTTAAAAATAATTTATAACATACTTCGTACTAATAACTACCCTAAAAGTTTAATTGATAAAATGATTAGTCAGGTTCGTAATACTAATTTAAATCAATTGGGTCATAGTTATAATTATCTATCACTTGATCAAACAGCTAATAATATGGTATCAAATAATGAAAATTTAAATAAATATGCATCATTAACTTATGTTCCGGGTCTAAGCGAAACACTTTCTCGCTCTTGTTCACAGTTTGTTCCTAATATTAAAATGGCTATGAGGCCTAAAAATAAAAATAGTTATAGTTTTACAAATTCAAAATCAAAAATACCTAAAGAACAACATAGTGGTGTTGTTTATAAGGTTGATTGTAATAACTGTAACACAACATATATTGGTGAAACAATTCAAAAATTAGGTGTTCGTATGGATCAACATAAATATGATTCTAAAAAAACTTCAGTTACTAATAATTGTTCTGCACTTGCTAAACATTCTATAGAAAATAAACATGAATTTAAATTCGATGATGTTCAAATTTTGGCTAAGGAAAGAAATAAAACTAAATTACAGATACACGAGGTGTGCCAAATCATAAAAAATGAGGAAACAATTTGTAATTTTAAAAGTGATAAGAAGGATTTTTCGAATAATTATTTTAATTTAATCCGATTGTTCTAAAATTTAAAGTAACTTTAAGCTTTTCACTTGATTACCATTTTTTAAGTTAATTATAACATAGTAACTCATGTTAAATTGTATATCGTTTTTTGTTTATATAATTTATGTCAAAAACTTTATTTTCTTATTGTGATATAATTTTTTATTATTTTTATTAATAATCCTGAAGATGGGCCTAGCCCGAAATATATAGATTTAATAATAAAAATTATATTCAATCAAACGGGGTAAATTGAGGAAAAACAAAATAATAAAATATAAAAAAATATAAAATTTTGGAACAATAAAAAATTGCTAAATTTTTTAATATATATGTAATTCGCAAAAATGTAAAAACTCTACTAAAAATTGATGTCTTAAAGTAATTTGGTAATAAGAATCATATTATTTTTATAATATTGTAATTTCTAGAGTTTTGGTTTCAAAAGTCGCAAACAGTATTATTAATAAAAAAAATTTAAAAAAACAAAAACTCGATTGGAATGTAGTTGTTTGGATTAGTAATACATGTTTTGGTATCTCATTTTTTGGATTATATTCATAAACCAGCTGTGGATTCAAATATATATGGGCAGGGGAAAGTCATTTAATAAATGGTTAATCTAGATTCTAGGGAGTTTTAATATTATTGGTGGTAATATGTGACGAGATGGTGGTAATATGTGACGTAATATTGGTGGTAATATGTGACTTAAAAACGAGAGGTAATTATAAAAAAAAGATAAGCTTAACTTTTGATTGTTTAATCGATGATAATCTCTGATATCATATCATACCATAACGATTATCATCTTGATCTGAGTATCAATCAAAATTAATGGAGGTTTGTGTGATATTATAATAATTGTTAAACAATCGCCCGGACCATGCGGTGCAACATTGTTATTTATCAATTGTATTACTATTTGTTTGGAATATTTTTTGCAGTAATCGCCCGGACCAGAGGCGCAAAATTTTTTGATATACAACTTGTATTACTATTTGTTTGGATTATTTTGAATAATTTTGTACAACAATCGCCCGGACCAACATTTTTATTGGTTTTGTGACAATTTGATCTAGTCCTTAGTTAAAATGATCGACTTAATCAACGTGGGCATCAAGAATTGTGTGTGATTATCTTAGTTTCTTCGTCCGTTGGGATTGTCAGAGTCCGTGCTCTTTGTTTTCACTTTTTTAATTCCGTTTACACAGTCTCAGTTGCGTGCATATCTGATTATTTGGGAAAAAATTACTTTTTGGACACACATGGCTAAATCTCACTAGAACAAAACCTCATGAGGCACGCAGTCCTGCAGTTGCTTCCTGTTAGTGACATCCAGTGTTCCTTACAAGGTGATATCTTAGGAGTACTGGCGGCTGAACAGTTTTCAGCTA